>CAMZJQ010000384.1:0-31449 GCA_947310385.1 Nephrotoma appendiculata | reverse complement strand
TAGACAATTGGGAAAAGCTGTATTTAAATGTGCTAAAAGAAGGTGCATTAATCCGTGATAAATTCGTTGTTCAAGTTATTGAAACAACAAAGGATTCCAATCCGGGTATGTTTAAACAAAATAGGAGTAACTAAAATATTTCCTTCATAACTTTTTCATGTTTCTAGATATCAATAAATCGGTAGCGTTATTGGTGCTACCTTATCTATTTCCATCAACTATTGTTAAAAGCCAACGCGGGAAAAAGGAGTAAAAGCATCGAAAATCGAAGTACAAGAACAATTTATTGTTCAATTTGATGTAAGTGTTACATATTAGATATTTCTGATAATTTTGTTTCCTTAGAGTCCCCGTCGAGTTAATTATTCGAAGGGAAAATAAATTCGCCATTTAATAGTATTTCGGAAAGGACTTAATATTATTAAATGTTAGTACTACTTTCCGAGTCCCATTTACGGAATGACATATTTTACAACAGGATGTGCTAAAACAGGACTCACAAAAAGAATATCAAAACAGTGCATAGTACACGACAGACAATTTTAATTTCATTAGTTTAATAAATTTAATTAATTAAATATTTGTTAATTAAGTCAACAAATTAAATTTAAATTAAAGTCAATCGTTAATTGCTTTAACTGAACGTAAATCTCAACTTGGTAATACATCACTTTTAATCCATTTTTGGATACAATTACAATGTACTGCTTTGCAATGTCATTCTGCACCATGTCCTTTAATTTACAATGTTTAGTTTTGTGACGTACTATTTAAATGGTAGTGTTCCGCAATTACGTACCTCTAATAACTCGATACAAGCAGATAACATCAAGGCTGCATCATCATCAGTATTTTAACCCTAATGCTACTCGAAACCGCATAAACGCTACTTGAAACCGCATAACGAAATCAACGGATGTGAAGACACATAAATGCAAAACCAGCAAATAGCATTATACACGTGCATGCTTCGCAACATCGTAGAAACTAACATTATCTTTTACTAACTAAACCGGACAAGTGGTGCAGTGATTAAAGCTTCGGCACTTGGACCGGGAGGTACTGGGTTCGAATCCCATCAGAGGCAAGATGCAAATCGAATTTTCATCATCGATTACGATCGGTGATGTTAATAAACACAACTAAGACCCTCTGATGGAGTGCAGAATTCAGCGCCGACCCACCGTCCATGTCAATGTACAGGTTGACATGGAGCTTGCAATGTGCAGGTGGTAATACTGTAGTTGTGTGAATAGGTGAATAGGTGAATGGGTTAATGATGTAGCGTGAATCCGTGGTATCACAATGGGCCAAAAAATGGCCTAAGTGTCAACCACTGAAACCTAACCTTTACTAACTAAGCATTTTTATTACTATATAACAACTAACATAACTAACATCTTTGAATTAGTATAAAAATATCTTGAAAGTGTAAACTCTAAATTGAAATTGAAAATAAAGTAAAGCTGTGGAAAATTCCACAGCAATAAAAAATTTTAAGTTAAGTGCAATAATAAATTTAATTGGCGCAGTGTGGTAGCGGATATTTTTAAATATCTGTTCCTACCAAAATATCAACTGCAAGTGAATAACTAAAGTATCTTAAGTGTCACGCATATAGTGAAAGTTAAAGGGATATTAACTGTAGTGCTTAGAATCGAACTGTTATTCGCGAACATTACACAAAGTGTACATGTTGTTTGGTGGTATATCAAACCTATTTAAGTGATTTAAAATAAATTAGAAGTCTATAAGATATAGAAGTGAATTAACCTAAATAAAAATAAATAAAATAAATATTTTTTAATTATCACGGCATATGATAATTAAAAGTGAATATAAAATTAATAAAAATTAACAAAAAGTTGACGTCCGAGCGTCTGTACTCGAACAGTGAAACTTTTTTTTGACAAAAAGTCAAAACACTCAAGAGGAAGCGAAAAATCGATATTGCGGCAACATCAGTGGACGGAATGAAGGCATATCATCTCCTGGTCCTGATCTTCTTATAAAATTGTGAGTTAAACTTGGTATACTACTAATTCCCGCAACTATCTAAATTCCCTTCCAAGTTGAGAAATTTTATTGTATAAATAAGAAAACATAAATAATTTAAAAATTACGAAATTAATCGACAAATATAAAAAATATAACGAGTTGCGTAACATTCAGGAAGATTTTAGTTCTGATAGTGACAGTGACAGTGTTATTGAAATTAAACTTAAGAAAATGACTGACGCAGAGGAAAAACAGTTTAAAGAAATGGAACGGACATTAAGACTGTTACAAATCCCCGACGCCATCAAAGATATTCCGCCGTATGATGGTAGTAGAACGGAACTAAACAAATGTATTACACAAGTCGAAGACATTCTAAAAATTCTTAAACCTGCGTTCACTGACCCATCATACCAGATAATTCTCTTACGGGCAATTCGTAATAAAATAGTGGGTGATGCCAACAAGGCCCTAGAAATGTACAACACCACAAATGAGTGGGATAGTATTAAAGGAAGCCTTATCGCTCACTTTGCCGATAAGAGAGATGAAAATAGTCTAATTCGGGATCTTCACGCTATCACGCAAAGAAATGACAGTGTTGAAGTATATTTCACGAGAATCCTTGAAATATGTAACACATTAAAGACTTGGGCGAAACTGAATACCCCAAATGAAGCAATACAGAAAGCCAAATGGTACGATTCCATGTGCCTTTCTGTATTCATGGCAAATTTGAGAGACTCCCTTGGAGTTATGGTAAGAGCAATGCAGCCACCGGATCTTCCGACGGCGAGACTATACTGTTTAAAGGAACAAAATATAGTCTATATGAAGAATAAAGCGTCACCTCCACTAATACCTAAAAAAACAATAATGCCTAGACATCCATATCCAAGATACAACCAATATCCACAATATAATCAGCATCCGCAGTACAATCAAAATCGACCTCAAAATTTTAATAATAATAAACCTCAATATTTCAATCATCGCCCCTTCACCCAACAAAATAATACACAATTTGGCTTAAGAGGATTACCACCTAAACCAATTCAATACCATAAACCGGAACCTATGGATACAACATCGAATGAAAATGGATATAAATAACCGGTCTATCAAAAACAGCCTTATCGCTTCAATAGCAATGACCCATCAAAAGTTCAAGTTAAAGAACTATATAATATTTCATCGAACCCTTATAACAACGAAAGTGATTATTATTATCAAGACGTGTACTATGAAAATCAGGAATATGATAGTTCATACGAGGAACAAGAATCCGGTATGAATGAATATTTCGAAGAAAAGCCTCGGAGAATCAACATTCGGATACCTAAGTCTGAATAGCCACCACCAAAAAGGTTATCAATTGCCTTATGTCGAACTAATCCTTAACGGACGCCCCTATAAATTCTTAATAGACACTGGTTCTACAAAATCCTTTATTGATCCAATTCTGATCCCAAGTAAATTCGTACAAAAAATAAATCCAGTAACCATATCTACTCTATTTAATGATACGACTGTTGATAAAATGGTCCAGTTAAAGGGTATTAAAGAATTTAAAACTAACGAGGAACTCGACTTCATCCTTTTCAAATTTCACAATTATTTTAATGGTCTAATTGGCATGGAAACCATGCAAAAATTAAAAATAACTCTTGATTTAGGACAATCCCTATTAATCACTCCATTAGTTCAAATCCCATTAAAATTTAAATTAAATTTCATGTCCGCAATTTACAATATCGCTCCGCGAGGCGAAATAATAGCAAGCGCACCTGTTACAATAGAAAATGGCGAGATATATATTAAGCCCCAACTCCTAAACGGAAATCTAATCATACCAGAAGGTATATATACGAGTAAAGATAATTACGCTAAAGTGGAAGTCGTTAACTACAGCCCACAAGCAAAAAAATTCGTGGTAGAACACCCAATAGAGTGTGAGGAAATTAGCAAATACCACACAGAAATTAATAACATCGAACCCATAAAAGACTATAATAGTTCTGATATAAAACACCTAATTCGAACATCTCACCTTAATCATGAGGAAAAACGAAATATAGAAAAACTCTGTACTCAATTCGAAGAGATATTTCAAAAAGAAGACAGTCAACTATCTTTCACTAATTCCATTAAACACGACATTGAATTAGAAGATAACAAACCTATATACACTAAAAGCTATAGATATCCGTATATCCACAAACAAGAAGTGGAAAACCAGATCAACAAAATGCTAAACCAAGGCATTATACGGCCTAGTTACTCTCCCTGGTCGTCACCGATCTGGATAGTACCTAAAAAGAAAGACGCTTCCGGATTAATCAAATGGCGAATGGTCATAGATTATAGGAAGTTGAACGAAAAAACAATTTCTGATAGGTACCCGTTACCCAATATAACGGACATACTAGACAAACTAGGAAAATGTTTGTATTTCACAACTCTGGACCTTGCTTCTGGTTTCCACCAGATAGAAGTAAATCCACGAGATATCCCTAAGACCGCATTCAGTGTTGAATTTGGTCATTACGAATTCGTTCGCATGCCATTCGGGCTAAAGAACGCCCCTAGCACGTTTCAACGTGTTATGGATCACGTTTTAGGAGAACTACAAGGTAAAATATGTCTCTGCTACATGGATGACATTATAATATTCTCTACGTCACTCCAGGAGCATATGAATAGCTTGAATAAGGTTTTAACTAAATTACGAGACGCAAATCTGAAGGTACAACTTGATAAGAGTGAGTTTCTACATAAAGAAATCGCGTTCTTAGGTCATATTCTTACTTCAGAAGGAGTAAAACCTAAACCCGACAAGATCAGGGCAATTCGAAATTTCCCCATACCCAAAACCGAAAAGCAGATCAAAAGCTTTCTTGGTCTATTAGGGTATTACAGAAAGTTCATAAAAGATTTCGCTTTTCTCACAAAACCCATGACAGAATGTCTAAGGAAAGATTCTGTCATTGACCTTAATGAAAATTACATAAAATGCTTCGAAAATTGCAAACAATTGCTGTGTGAAAATCCAATATTGCAATACCCGGATTTTGAGCAACCATTCTTGGTAACAACCGATGCGAGCAATGTCGCTATAGGTGCTGTTCTATCCCAGGGTAAAATAGGACAAGATTTGCCAATTTGTTATGCTTCGCGTACACTCACAAAAACTGAGCAAAACTACTCGACCATCGAGAAGGAACTCTTAGCAATAGGATAAACGAGATATAAAAACTACCATTACAGAAGAGCTACGGAAATTATTTGGACGAACTAGGAATTTGACATGTATTTTCACTTCAGAGGAATGTTTTTAATACGTTTCAGAAGCGTATAAAGCGATGACATCCTCCAAACCAAGGGTAACAAATCCTAAAGTAAATTTAGTACGGTCTATGTCACTTCTAACCGACATTGAAGACGAACACAAACAACAAGAGATCATTAAAAGGACCCACGAACAAAACGAACATCGCGGTATCATAGAAAATTACGAGCATATCATAAAAGAGTACTATTTCCCAAGAATGAAAGAAATGATAAGAGACTACGTAAATCAATGCGACGTTTGCCAACAAGTGAAGTACGACCGGCAACCTCCACAACTACAACTATCCTTAACTGAAACATTGAAGAAACCCATGGAGATTATTCACATTGATATATTCCAATTAGAGGCAGTAAAATTCTTAACGGTTATAGACAAGTTCAGTAAATTTGCAGCAGCCTACCTGTTAGAAGAAAAAACAACTAAAAGGATTTCTGAAGCACTAATACACTATTTCAGTCAACACGGACTACGAGGTAAAATTATAGCTGATCACGAAATAGGAAATGGAGGAGAAGTTAAAATATTGATGGAAAAATATCAAATTGAATTACACATCACTACACCGTATAACTCCACCGGTAACTCCCCAGTCGAAAGACTACACTCGACATTAAAAAAAATCTGTAGTATTATACGCCTAAAAGATAAGGATAAAAATCTAGGAAACGTAATGAATCTTGTCATATTGTCGTATAATAATTCAGTCCACTCAACAACTAAAATCACACCATTTAGTCTCTTAAAAGATCAATATGTCAGGAAAGAATTAGACTTCGTGAATGAAATCGATTACCTGCAACAACATAAAGAAAGGTACGAACCATTATGTAATGACATCCATAAACAGTCATCCGAAATTAAAGCCAAAATTATTACAAAAATCAATAAAAATAGAAAACCCGTTTTCCCTATTTCTCCAAAATTATTCATTTATACAAAAAGACAGAAAAGAGGAAAATTAAGAGCTTACTATAAAAAACGACAAGTATTAAAAGACAACGGAATAGTAATAGAAACCGCAGAAGGCAAAGTTCATAAAAGTAAAATTAAACGATTATTCCAGGTCCCTAAAGATCACGTGCCAAGAGATCAAGCTGACATCGCTCTAGGACAATAAAGGAGTAATCCCTATAAAAATTGGTAATGCAAAAATCTACAACGGATTTCGTAAAATCATACACATCATACAATTAGAACCATACGGACAAATCATAGACAACATTAAAAAGCAAGTAAATGAACTACTGGAGAAATTCCCAGTAGAAAGCGGTTATCAAAATGTATTAAATAACAAGAAAGTTATCACCCAATACAAATTAAATCAAGTTGAAAAATTATACATAGAAGTACTACCGAAACGTTACAGACGTGGACTTTCTAACGGATTGGGAGCACTTATAAAAGACATTACTGGAAATTTGGACAATCAGGATCTAATCGATGTACAAAACGCAATAAATGAAATAAACCAGAATCAAGATAAAATTAATGATCAAATCAATAACCAGATACAGGTGAACAATCAAATAATAAACAGATTAGAGGAAATTCAAAATACTATAAACGTCAATCTTAATCGAATACAAT
Organism: Nephrotoma appendiculata; assembly: GCA_947310385.1. Classification (NCBI taxonomy): domain Eukaryota; kingdom Metazoa; phylum Arthropoda; class Insecta; order Diptera; family Tipulidae; genus Nephrotoma; species Nephrotoma appendiculata. The sequence continues at coordinate 24,512 of CAMZJQ010000384.1, read as the reverse complement.
ATGAACAGAACAAAACTACAGAAACCATTAATCACATCTCCTTTTTAATTTTATGCGACCAACATTTTTACAGAATCAGTCATGTGCTTGAAATTTTACAAGAACACATAGAAAACTTGTTAGACATTATAGCATTTTCAAAACAACGTTTAGTATCACGCCATTTATTGACATGTAACGAAACAGAATACATAACTAAATTATTTGAACAAGACGACATAAAAGTACAGAACCACAATCTTCTCTATGATTTATTAGAACTAAAAGGATTTTATAACAATACCAAATTAATATACATAGTTAAAGTTCCTATGTTTTCAAAAGAAAATTATGGAAATTATCAACTTAAACTCATTCCCTTCCATAATAAAATTATAAACCCTATTCCATATAACCAAATTATCCTAAATACCCAATTATATCAATTTGTAACAAACCAATGTAAACAAATATATGAAACATTATATTGCAAAGAAGAGAAATTAATGCCAACGTTAGGGACATGTATACCAGCTATAGTAAACCAACAACAAGCCAAATGCGTAACACAAAATATATCCACCTTTGAAGATATCGATTACTTATCTGAAGGAATACTCTACGTTCAACATGCAGATAAACAAATAATATATACTTCTATTTGTAACCAGCAAATTCACAAAATTACAGAACAAACTCTCATAGAATTCAAAAACTGCGATATAAATATCAAGGGCCAGAAATTCTCTACAGACGAAATAGAATTTTCCGATCACATTGAAATTAGAATACCGTATAATGAAATAATATAAATAAATAAATAAATAATTTAATTCCGCACCATGTGCCGTCTAATTTCCTGTTTTGTTACACTCTGTTTTGAAATGTGCCTTCTTAGTGCATTATATCACCTTTTTAAATAATTTCTTTCAAATTCTTTTTCTTTATATAGACAATTGAGAAAGCTGACGAATACGAAAGAAATGTTCTAGCATCCAATCAAGGCGATCAACCCAGAGTTGTTTTTGTTGGAACTCTGAATAAACTAACAGCTTACGTAACATTGATCGATAAAAAATACTATTTTAAAAATCCTTTTGAAGCAGTTAGAAGTTGTATGGCTATATACTTGGCACTTAATATAGCTTATCGTCCGGAAAGTTTAGTTGTGTGGAACTATGTTCAGCAATATATATTTTCCGTTTCAACAAAATATGATTTGAATAGTGCAAAATTAAAAGCCATTCACCAGAAATTAACAAATTAGTTGGTAGGTTTCAATTATTTTGTAAGTTATTATTTTTTTATTAAAAATGAATTGGACTTGTTTTTTTGTAAAAATGATTTCGTTTCTTTGAAAGAATACGGAGATCATTTAAAAATTGTTCACTCAAATTCGAATAGGTTTTGTTGCGACGGTTCAAATTGCCAAACGTAAACAAACACTTGTATCATATTAGAAGAGATCATAAACATTGTGCAGATACTAGTGAAAATTCTGAAGATGTCAGGAATAATGCTTTACTGGACGGTTTCCGTAATAACGTTGAATTGCAAATTCAGAATCCGATATTTAACGATTCACCGGTTACAAATTTTATGCCGGGCTCAATTTCTGGTGGAGGTGACGCCGTTAAATTAGGCTCTAACTTATTGAAACTTATATTGGAAACCTTAAGTGACGATCGAGTTCCTAGAACCACGGCTTTAAAGATATTTAAAAATATTTTCTCATTTTATAACTCACATATTCAAATAGCTTTGAAATTAATAAGTCAACATATTGAAAATTTTAGTAATTTAGAAGAAATATCTTTAATCCTGCAATGGCTTATTAGTCCTGATTATCTTAATTCCGAATTTTTAATTATAAATCAGTTAAAGAAAATGAATATTCTAGTAGAATTTGAAAACGTAAAACTAGGAACAGAATATAAACAAGGTTATACAAACACGAGTAATATCACAAATGTCGAGTATAATTACACTGTGCTAGTTCAAAAATGTGACAAGCTGGGCACCCGGGGGGTAAACCTAATTCGAGTACGCTGAATTCAATGGTGCTAGTCCCATTTCAAAGTTAGTCCCCATTTTTGAGATATCGCTTTCGACATGTTTTTCCTCTGTACTGGGGAAAACAAATTGGGCAAACGTATTTTATTGCAAATTGGAGTCTTTTTTTGCTAAAAGTACAAAATTTTTGAACACAATTGGCTTATTAATCCATTTTAAATACATGTATGGCGTAATTTGTTGAAAAAAAAATGTACCTGCAATTTAGGGGAAAAACCCCGAAAAATGCCAAAATATTCAAAATACGGTGATTGGAGTTAAAGTAATGGAATAAATTAAACACTTATTTTTTAATTTTTTTTTTGTTTTTTATTGATTTATAGAAGTTCTATCTTTAATATTAATATTTTGGTGGACTGCCTTTTGTTTTTATTACACCGGTACAACCCCGGAACAGATGTGCAAAAAAATTGGTCAAGCAATTATTTTATTTTAAGCCGATCGTTCTTTGCCGACATTAGGGTGCAGATGTTTTATTGCCTGTAATTTATTTTTTGAGCATAAATAGTGCATATTTTGTAAGATTAAGTTATTCTGTAAGTGATCCTAGTCAAATAAACAACAAAGTGCAATTTTAGTTAAAAAAAATGGGAAAAGTTAGTGAGCAGGATAAAAGCAGTATGTTGGTTTGGCCGCGTGAAAATTTAACCACGCGTAAAATAGCAAAAAGATTAAATATTCCTAAAAATACTGTCGCGTGGAATATTAAAAAATTGCGAGAGATGGGCAGTACACAAAGAAAGAAAGGCTCTGGAAGGCCCAGAAAGACAACGCCAGTGGAAGATCCTTTCATAATATTACAATGTCGTCGGAACCGTTTTAAAACTTCATCGGACATACGACGGGATGTTGAGCGAGCAACAGGAAAAGAAATTTCAGCCAGCTTAGTGAGAAAAAGACTTGTTAAAGCTGGTTCGAGAGCACTTAAACCAGTCCAGAAGTCTGAGTTCATATTACTAGTGAAAAAACAACATTTGATATGGGCCCAGGAGCATGTTTCTTAGGCTTCAGAGATGTGGAATGATGTAATTTACCCCGATGAATCAAAATTCAAGCTGTATGTTGGAAATTGTAAAATTCTCATATGAAAAAAACCGAGCGAGAGGCTTGGCAACGAATGCCTTTTAAAAGTTTCACCAAAAAATGAAGGAGTTATGGTCTGGAGATGCTTTTGTGGAAATGAAACCGGTCAATTGTGCTTCCTTAGTTCCAACATTACAGCAGCTGTTCATCTACAGGTCCTACACAACGAATTTGAGCCTTCTGTGTTAAAGCTTTTTGGCGAGACTTGCAAATTTATTTTTCAACAGGACAAATTTACGTGCCATACCGCCAAAGGTTTGCGTTATTAAATTTGAACTGTAGATAGAAAAATTGGCTAAAGATAAACATAAATAATTTGTTAAAAACTTGTTTTTTATTCTTATCTTTTCATTTAAAGGTAAAAAAGTACTTCGAAGAAAGAAGTATCGATGTGTTGAGCTGGCGCCCGTATAGTTCAGACTTCGATCCCATTGAAAATATTTGGTCTATAATGAAGCTAGAAGTAGCAAAAATGCGCCCAGAATCGATTCAATCTTTAAAAAGTTTGTTCATGACGATTTGGGAATCCATACCTTCTATGACTTTGAAAAATTTATCAAATTCAATGAATCGGAGGTGTATCGCTGTAATAAGAGCAAATGGCGGTGCACCAAAATATTAACATTAAAGATAGAACTTCTATAAATCAATAAAAAACAAAAAAATAAAAAAGTAAGTGTTTAATTTATTCCATTACTTTAACTCCAATCACCGTATTTTGAATATTTTGGCATTTTTCAGGGGTTTTCCCCTAAATTGCAGGTAGATTTTTTTTCAACAAATCACGTCATACATGGCTGCGGTCGAATAGTCGGGTAAATTGCACTTTTTACCTTTTTTTAACAGTGTACAGGGTAAATTGAAATACTGTACTAAATAGCAGGGTAATTGAGTTTTTGTTGTTGTGCGTTTCACGTTTTCTTTTTTTCGTATGTTTCCGATTTAAAAGTAAGTCTACTAAACATAATGGCTTGTTATTTTCAAATTAAATATTTTTTAATATTTTTTAAATATTTTTCCATGTTTTTGTGTGAATAATTTCTAAACTTTTGACAACAAGAATTATTTGGCAGTTACCAATATACCACCGAAATGAACCCTTTAAACACTATATTTTACCCCTCGAGCCGTTTTTGCGACACATATTTACCAAAGAATTGGGACACTGCTTGAGATAAATATGTTCTAAAATTTCAATTTACTGTACTAAACGATTTACCCGACTATTCGACCGTAGCCCATGTATTTAAAATGAAATAATAAGCCAATTGCGCTCAAAAATTTTGTAATATTATCAAAAAAGACTCCAATTTGCAATAAAATACGTTTGCCCAATTTGTTTTCCCAGTACTGTATATATACGAGTTCGACTTCTAGCACAGTAAGTGCTTACGTCACTCGTAGTATAACGAAAATGTTAATGGTTCAAGAGCTATCAACGTGAAAATGAGGGTATATTTTGACTCAAAGCCAAAACATGTCGAATGCAATATCTCAAAAATGGGGACTTACTTTAAAATGGGACTAGCACCGTTGAATTCAGCATACTCGAATTAGGTTTACCCCCCGGGTGCCCCGCTTGTCACGAAAAAAAAGTTTGCAATTCAAGCACAGTGTTATTATTCTCTTATGGTTAATTTAAAACAACTTTTCTGGATTTTATTTAATAAAACCTCAATACTTAATTTAATCAAAGAATATAACAACTATACTGAAAATTTAGATTCGATAGTTTACAATATAATGCAAACCGTATTTTGGAAAGCAAAAGTCCGGGAAATGAATCCAACAAATGCAATAAATACGATTTGTATTCCAATTTCAATTTATTTTGATGATTTCGAATGCCTTAATCCATTGGGTTCTCACAGTGGCATTCAAAAAATTGGTGCAGTTTACATAAAAATATTATCTCTTCCGGATTACATATCTTCCAAGTTACAGACAATCCTTCTGGCAATGCTTTTTTTACGGAGGACAGAAAAAAGTTTGGAAATGATCAAATATTTAAACCATTGATCGAACAAATCAACTACTTACAAAGTGAAGGCATTAAGTTTAATGATTACTTAATCAAATTAATTCCTTGTGTTGTTGTGGGTGACAATTTAGGCGTCAACTCGGTGCTGGGTTTTACGGAATCATTTAACTCTTTTTATTACTGTCGATTTTGCAAATGTAATATAGAGAAAATGAAGCACATGTGTAAAGAAGATTTGACGAGTTTGCGAAATGTCGCCAATTATAATTATGACGTCAATTACAAAATTCTATATGGAATACTTTACAAAATTTTCACGTGGTTGAAAATTTTAGTGTTGACTGTATGCACGATCTTCTTGAAGGAGTATGCCATTATGACTTAATTTTGATTCTCAAAGTTTTTGTTTTGGAAAAAAAATATTTTTCAATAGAACAATTAAACCAGCGAATAGAAATGTTTAACTTTGGACCAACAACACAAAAGCCACCTCTGTTTAATAATGACTGTCTTTTTAAAAATAAATTTAAATTATCGGCATCCGAAATGAAAGTCATAGTAACCTACTTCTCATTACTTATCGGGGACCTTGTACCTAAATATTCACAAGAATGGGAATTATTTTTGCTTTTAAGAGAAATTATATTTATAGTATTCAGAAAAAAATTTCTTTCAAATTCATTTAATTATTTAAGATTTATAATAATTCGTCATAATAAGTTATTCATAGAAATTTCTAAAAGTCATTTAAAACCGAAATTTCACTTTCTGTTGCATTATGCAAGTATTATGGAAAAAATAGGCCCGACAGTTGCAATAAGTGCAATAAGATTCGAAGCAAAACAACAAATTTATAAAAAGACTTCCTATATCTCGAATAACAGAGTCAATATACTAAAAACACTGCATATTAAAAATCAACTAAAAATTGCAAATCTTGTCCTCAACAATAAAGAAAACATTGAAACTTGTATTACCCATGGACCCGTGAAACCTGTTAGTAATCTAGATATATTGAAATTCGGTTTAAATGCAAATACACAACAAATGTCTTGGATTCAATTTAATAATTTTATACTAAAGAAGGGTATGATTGTTTGTATAGACGTTGATAATAATAGTGAACCAATATTTGGACTAATAAAACTTGTTGTAAAGAACGCTGAAAAATATTATGTGTGTTTAAAATCTATTGAGAGACTATTTTTCGATATTTGTTACTTCGCTTATAAGATAAAAGTACTTGGTACTAATATTATACACGATATGGAATCTTTGAAATGTGACCATACCTCCTACATTAGTAAATGCGCTAATGATGCAAATTATGTAATATGGGATTATTAATTTATAATTTTAAAATTAAAACAAAATTATTGTAGATCTGAATGTAACAACAAAATGTTGGAATAAATATTTATTTAAATTAATTAAAATATGTTTTATTTGTATATAGTTTTTATTAAATTACAGGTTACTCTGGAAGGTTTATTTGCAATAAAATAATAGAATATAACTAATGTGAAGTGATCGCTTGCAATAACAATTTAATAATTTAAGTCAAAAATTAATGGTAAAGTCCCAAAATAAATCGATTGTTGTTATTATATATCGTTTAGGGCAGCAAAAAGATTATTTAAATTAAATAACTTTCAGTTCTGTAAATAGAAAATCTTTTATTATCAATAACGTAATCTAAAACCATACGGTTGTTAGAACTGAAAGATAATAGACACAATAATCATATGATTACTGTAAATTAAATTTATTTATTACAAAGTTGTTTTACTTCAAATGTTCAATAACACATTTGCGGTTACAAATAAATAATTTGCCACAATGCATTATATTTAGAGGAAACAAAACTTTCATTTGTAGTAACTTCAAACTGGTACTTTTAACTGAAGATATATGTAACAACAACTATCTCATCGCGGTTCTCACAACCGCTTGATTCGGTAAGCATAAAATTCGGTTGCCACAACTAAAGTGTTTTCTCAGTGCATAGTAAGTAGAGCGCTTGCTATGTAATTCGGGGATCCCAGGCTCGATTCCTGGTGGTAACAAAAAAAAGTTACGACTGGGCGTTTTTAATGTCTTATGTGTAACATTGTGCATTGTCTTATATATCTCAAGCCATAGTTATCGGCTTTTCTCCATAATTCTATGGTCGAATCTGTTGAGTGTACTACACGATAGACATGTATACTTTCGAGAATTTACCGATAAATTGTATTTTTTTTTTTGGAAAATTCTATGTTTATTAATTTTTTGGGGAAAAAAGGAACTCATTTCAATTGATCGGTGATCAAACGACAAAGATTTTTTTTAGCAAGAAATCAATTTATTTTAATATAACAAATGGGAATATTGTTTTTCAAGAAATGAGAATTCTGATTTATTACCTTTCAAAACAATTAGCTCAAGTTTTAGAAGAACTTGGGTCAATTACAAAGAAACAGAATGAACTCGAGCAAGTTTTGGTTTATCTTAATAAAACAAATAGCAATACAATCTCAACTTTTTCCTATAAAGTCATAAATAAATTCAGAAAGGAACCGCAAACAATTACATAAGAACTGAAAACGGTAGGAGATACCTTGAATTTTTTCGCACCAATGAACAACAACTAAAAATCTATTGGCAAGCTGTTTAAAATAATTTCGAAGGAAAAGCAAAAGATATTCTTTGCGTATAGGTGGCAACCCTCAACGTTTTGAGGATATTAAAGAAATTATAATTTAAATAAAAAAATTTTATAAAAAATTTTTAAAATCGTATTGTAACTTTCAACTCATAGACAAATAAGGATTGGACATTTTTTGGTAATGCAAAATTCAATTTTACGAGGACAAGGGCGGAAATTTAAAAAAAATTGTAAACTAAAATGAAATAATCCAGAACCAACTCAAAACTATCCACTCTAGGCCTAATAGTAAACAATTTCAAGAGATTAACAAGCAAGAAGTCTTACAGAAACAAGATGAAAAGCTTTCATCAACGAGAGTAATTAAATGAACTACTCATTAGAAAAATGATGAGACTAAACTAAATTCTAGACTAAATTCTAACAGTCTAAACTTGTCTGCAATTTGGGAGGGGTGGAAAAAAACAGACGATTCTGGAACCCAAAAGATGAGAGTCGTATTAGATTATCGAAAATTAGGTGAAAAGAAATAAATGATGCATTTCCTATTTCTTAAATTAAGGAGATACTTGACAGCCTATAATTAAATCTGAATATTATTCAACCTTAGTTCTTAAATCGGAATTTTCACAAATTTCTATATGGACGAAAACTATTTTCGAAAGATAAGAGCCACTAACTAAGTGTTAATCGTCCTGGTGCGAAAAAATTGCTAAAAGAGAAAAGAAATTCCGTTGAAAGAAGCCAAAAATTTCGCAGTGCAGTGCAAGAATTGTTCCAACCAGAGGAGTGCTTCGGCCTACGTGGTGTATGAGGCCGCATGTAATGAAGGAACCCATAGAAGCTTTTGTGTGTTTGGTTGTAAGACTGGGGAGCGATGGTTACGAGGGCTTGTGAGCAACATATGGCGCTTATGTTGTTTCTGTGCGATCTCTGATTTAACTATGTACATCTTTAAAACTTATCAAACAACAATATATTTGCTTGAAACCAATTGGACTTCGCACGCCATTATAAATGAGCTCGAACGCTCAAAATGGGGGTGCAGTTCTCAAAATTTTTCTAAACTTAAATAAACAATAAACATAAAAATTTGCCTATGGGCTAGCAGGTTGTTATAAACGTATTATAAAAGGCTATACTCAAAATCTGCAGAACTAAGAATATATCTTTGAAAAAGGATAAAGATATGGATATATGTAAGTGATCCAGAATAAAGAAACCCTTCGAGACTTTAAATGGATTTTTAACGACGCACCAAATACTGGCATATTCAGACTACACACAACATTTTGACAACCGATGCGTCCCACTAAAATGACATTAAAAACCGATCGCATCTGTATCAATTACCATGAACTAATGTAAAGGGTGTTCCATCTGTTAGTTTATTTTATATTTAATAAAACATTTATATTGTATGTTTGAAATTCATTTTTTTTTTATTAAAAATGATAGTTGGTGCCATATTATTGCCATTTATGTATGGAGTACAAATCGTTCATGCGACCATCAGGGTTCCTGTTACAGGCCTGCATCCGAACATCAAAATTATTGATAATTTTTTCCAATAAACACACAGCTGACACAGTTCATTCGACCAATATCGATCCGAATTATTATAGGAATCAAATAATATTCCAAATTTCAGAAATTGATACTAGCATTTCTCATTCCCTAAAAACGTATTATAAAACCGCGACAATCGCCCTCGAAACCCTTCCCTATATGGGACCGAATGTTTCGGACCACGAAACTATGGTTAAATATATCCAATTTAAAGAATATCTGAATGAATTAAATATCCGCCCCAAGTATGCATCCTTATCGTAATCGAATGAACCAATTGACAAAAAACCCACTCGACTATAGTATAAACATTGTAGAACTTACAGTAGCACTTTATAATAATTTAGTCCAATGAAATAAATATTAATCAGTCTGATATGGGTAATCCGAGAGAAATGTGAAGGTAACTCATATGATAACAACGCTAGACATTGAAATAATCATCCAAGAACATATTGAAGTCAGGAAACAACGGAATAACGTATATTTGAAACAATTCACGAGGCATGTCGCTTTCCTCAATCTGTATAATCTTGTTAATGCTGCACATGTGAATCAACGCAGCAATAAAACACGCATACAAAAGTAAAGTCGAATTGAAGTACTTCCAAAGGCCACATTTATATAAGAAAATGATAAGGGAATGATATACCAAACCAAGAACTACTTTGGAAAGCAGGTTTGATACTAAGTCACGAAAACGGCAATTTTCAGCCTCTGGGAGATGAGCAACGGGCAATGAGAAATATGCAATAGGCTATATTGATAAAAGTGATGACATGGTAAGAAACTTATCACTACGTTGATAAACGGTATGAAGATAATTCACCAAAAAATCAATTCACAGAAAAGCAATTCACTGAAAACGACAATTATTGAAAAGCAAATCACCAAAATTGCAATTAACTGAAAACAACAGTTTACCGAAAACGACATTTCACCGAAAACGACAATTCATCGAAATCAACAATTCACCGAAGGGAAACCCTATTAAAGCTAGCCGATAGTTTCCAGCCGAAAGATAATGCAGATTGTGTCTTGACTATTTCAGCCGAAAGTTAAACTCTCTTTATACTCTCGCTTCTATCGATTTTTAAAATTCCTATAAACTAAAATAATTTTCCCTTCACCCGAAGGATATAACCCGATCCTAATTTCGAGTTTATTACTAATTTTTGTTGTATTCAAGACACTATCTGCATTATCAGTCGGCTGGAAAATGTCGGCTAACTTTAACAGTATCGAAGATAATACTATCATATTCCCGAATATTTTATAATCAAAATGATATTTTTAACTAGATCAAATACTTACTGCCGTCTTCACCCAAAAAAAAAAACGCCAAGGCCAAATAGAGCGCCTATCCGGCGTTTTATTCAATACAACGCCTAGGCGCTCTGCCATGAAAATTTGACAAATATTTTCGGATTTCGGTTGTAATACATTTCTGTCCTTAAACAATATTTCTTTGTTTCACAATTGGTTAATAATATACTATAATACTTAATAGGAAAATTTAACAGGTTATGGAATGGACGATTCGCTGGGTGAATAAATTATTTACTGCGAAAAATTTTCTGTAGCAACCAAAAAACTATACAAACAATAAAAAAACTGCTGAAACAAACTGCTTTTAGTTATATACTACAACATTTGATAAATCACAATACATTTACACTTGCTGTAAAGTAATTTTGATAATTAATGGAAAATTTTTTAATACTTATTTATTATGTTATTGACAAATAGAATAAATTAAAAGTAAAATATTTGGAATGGAAACAATCAACGTGCGTGCGCAATAGGGGAAAGATTTTTTAAGAAATAAGGACTCTTGGTATTGGCTTACTCAATTTTTATCTCATAAGCTATTGAGAAGAAATTTGACACAAAATGCATATCAAAAGTAACAATTCATTTGACATATGAACTGTTATTTTTGAAAGTGGTATAAGTTCATTTTTTCATGTATCGAGATATTTAAGGGTTTGCATTTGAATTAATTTAAAAATATTGGCAAACGTTAATCAATTCGTAATGTTTTTAACACTTTTACATTTTTTTAAATTTTATTATGAAATAATAATTATTGAAAATATTTAAAAAATAAACGTGTTTTTTAGGTCCAAATGGACTTATACCACTTTCAAAAATAACATATTATAAGAAATAAAAACAAGAAGAAAATTATGTCCATATTTTTATAGACATTAGCTTCACTAAAATGATTTTTTTAATGTAAAAAAATATCTTAAATAATTAAAATGAGAAGTAGTATTAAACGTAAATAGTAAATCAGTAATAAACGAATAGTGAGTGAATAAAAAAAAAATAAAAGGATTGATGATTTTTTGTTTGTGTGAGCGAAAGGATTTACTTCAGAAAAACGTCGATTTAACGGACTAATTGGGTAGTCCATAAAATACGAATGTCCGTTAAATCCGAATGTTTTTAAATTTAATCGACTATATAGATTTTACATTTGTTCTGGAATATGGCAACCTAGGGCAGAACTCGTTTATCTCAACCGATTATCCAGGAATTTTGTTTGTTGGACGGAAATAAGATGCACAAACAGTTTTTGGAAGAAGTTCTGGAATATGGCCATCTGGGACGGAACTCATACATTTCTTAGCCGATTATGATCTGATTGGGTTTGCTGGATGGAAATGGGATTCTTAAATGATTTTTGGAAAAAGTTCTGGAATATGATTACTTGCGACGGAACCCGTTCAATTCTAACCGATTATGATGGGATTGGGTATGTTGGATTGAAATGGAATTTTTAAACGATTTTTGGAAGAAGTTCTGGAATATGACCTCCTAGGACAGAAATTGGGTATTGTGGATGAAATGAGATCAAATAATTTTTGGAAAGAGTTCTGGAATATGGCCATATGGATTATGCACTCTTGTATTACAAGCACCTCTAAAGTGTAAATTTTCGCTTGGTTGGTTCTGAAGATCTTATGATCTTAGAAGGCAATATATTCCATGTTCCCGTGAACAGTTTTCGAGGTGGTTGTAGATAAGAATAATATAAATTTATCCGAGCCTTTTGTGTAGGGTTCATAACATGATTTTTGGGGAGCATAAGTAGTTGATCTGCCGCTCATGGGTGGGTTACTTACTGGCGATAGATGTTAAAGCATCCATCCTTACCGGAAACATGTTAGCATCATTAGCCGCTTGCTTCAAGAAAAACGGCTGCTTATTATCGAGTTCGGCCCTAGTTTAAATTACCGAGTTTCATGGCTATATTCCAGAATTTCTTAAATAAATCATTTAAGAGTTTATTTTCCATTCGACATACCCAATCCCATCATAATCGGTTAAAAATTGATCGAGTTCCGACCCAGATGGCCATATTCCAGAATTTCTTCCCAAAATCATTTAAGAATCTCATTTCCATTCAACATACCCAATCCCATCATAATCGATAGCCAAAAAATGGAAAATAAAAAAATTGTCCGTTAAATCGAGGTCCGTTAAATCGAGCGTCCGTTAAATCGAAGTCCATCAAATCCAGGCTTTACTGTACTCTTTTGCTTTAACAATCAATAAAGCGAACGTTCATTGTTATAGTGAATAGATAAAATATTTATATTATTTTCTTCATTGATCGATCGAATAGTGAATATAACTTCTTTCTACATTATTCTTCATAAGTGAATAGTAAAACAACATATTTTTTGTTGCTTTTCATTATTCTTACTGATCAGTATTACAAATAACACTATTCGATCACTAAAAAATGAATAATTCATTTTAACAAGCGAATTTTTGCCCATTATAATTATTAGGAGTGGACTTATTCCACTTTCAAAAAAAAAGTTTTTGCGATAACATTTTATAGCTAAAATTCTTTTGCTTACTTTATAAGAAAACCGTACTCTATTGAATGTATGATTATAAATATGGAGAGAAGGTGTCTATATCTTCATAAAATTACCGTTAACTCAATTTTTTTGAAAAGTGGACTTATACCACTTTCTAATAAAACAGTTCATATCATTGTTGAAGTGCTGTTACGGATGCATTGACGATGCTTAATCAAACAGATGCTTAAGAACGACATGCGTAACGATAAACAAAATTATACAATCGATACATAATAAAGAAAATGGCAATTTAAAAACATTATGGTTTAAGTTCATTGACCTTAAAATCTTATTATGATTACAAATCATTATTGTTGTTGGGAATTCTGGTTTACTCGTAATTGCATCTATGTACATAAATTTTACCTTGCTTATCATAACGTTTGGATGACACGATAATAAGCTTTGGTGGTATTGGTTTAATTAAGCCGTTGTTTAGGTGTTTGGTATGTGTGATAACTTAGGTGGGTTCGTATGTCAATAATTTGTACTCGGCTTGAGAGGGGAATACTGTCCAGTTTTTAGCTTACCATAATTGTTGTGTGGCATAATTACTTTCATTTGGAGAGGCCAAGCTGAACAGTTCACAACTAAATTATAAAAGGTGATATACAGCAGATTCTATTTAGGAATTTTGTTTACTGTGCAAAGTAAAGAGAACGCGAATAATTTGTTTTATAGATAAGTTATTTTTCACTAAGGTTTACTACTTTTACGTGATTAAATTAATAGTGATTGTGTTTATGTGGATAGGCTATCTCGTGGGCATATACCAACCAGCTAGGTACCAAAGTTGAGTTTTTCTGGATCGGTGGCCTCTCAATATTTTATTTTGATGAAAGCTCATTTGGAGCATATTCGGAGCTATTTTACACAGACGCATATTTGGATTTGCAAACCATTTTAGTTGGAAGAAGTTTGCCTAGTTTTGTTCGGATTCATTTACCTCGGGATATACTGTTGGCACCCTTCCTGCTAAGCTACATAACAAAAAAAAAGCGCGGAATATATATACACACACTTCTTTCCCGGTCGTGATTGCTACCGAAAATTTTATTTATGTTGTGCATACTAGTTAGGCATATAGCGATAAATTATTTATTTGTGCAAGTCGTGTAAAAAAAAAAGGTTAAATTGAAAAAACGTTCAAATCAAAAATAAGTTAAATACATAGTTAATACAAAAAAAAAAAAAAAAAAAAAAAAAAAGAATCAATTCAAATTATTGTGTAGTTATTAAGACGAATAGTTTTTACTTTAGTTTAAATAATTAATAATTTTTTTTGCTGATTGAAACGAACACGACAACATATAAGAATTGGGAAGGAAACTCTTAAATTTCAGCACGCGGACAATTGTAACCTGAAGAGTACTCTAAGGAAATAAATTGTTTGGTGAGTGTTTAAACATTATTATAATCGGGGAATATTCTTATATGTTCTTTCTTTATTAAATTAAAATATTTATATGAATTAAAATCTTAAATAATTAAGTTCTATAACTATTTTTTACTTCAGTATGAAAATTATTAATTTAGTTTCGATTTAAATTATAATATAATCTTTAAAATGGAGTAATTCGTTTTTTTTATTGGTGGTGTGGGTCAAAGTGGTCATTGCGTGACTAGTTTCTGATAATGCACGTACCCATATGGTTTGTTCTGCCGCGTGTAACCTAGTGACAACGAACCTCCTAGCCGTTGAACCTACCCGACACATATAAAACGTGCAGTCACTAGGGTGGTACGTAACAGTGCAATGTGCGGTGAACTGTCCTTTTTAGGGAATTGTCGCTTTTTTCAAGTTGTCGCATTCGGTAAATTGTCTGACAATAATTAGGTGCAAGCGACAATTCTCCGAAAGCGACAAAACTTCGAAAACGACAATTCACCGAAAATGTTAATTCACTGAAAACAGTAATTCATTAAAAACAACTATTTTACAATCTTCCGATTGTTCATTTAAAACTCGAAATTTAGCTGATATCGAGCCACAAAAATGATGTCTAAATAATTTTTATACTTATTACGAGTATGATGAGCTACATTGAAAGCTCTGAAAATAGAAAAACTGCCTTAAATATTCTGAATGATTTTTTTTATCCATTTAGAAATATGAATTCTGAATACAAACTTATTCAAGAACTAGAACACAATGGATTATTTATAAAACCGTTAAATTTTATAATTAATAATGACGTTTGCTAATAATTCGCCAACAATCGACTCAAATAAAACAACGGGAATCATTATGCCTTTAGAATTCCAATTCAAAAAATTTTTCGAATGTGGAAATGTGCTGGAACAAAATTTAAATAACACGAAGGATTTAAATGAAAATAGCACAGGAGTATACTGCAATTTAATTAATGGTAGCATATGGAAACAAAAAATGCAGATTTTCCAAGGCAAATTAGTAATACCTAGAATACTTTGGTGATTTCGCGATTGATAACCCATTAGGATCTCACGCAAAAGAACAATCGGCCTGCGGCGTATATTACACTTTTCCAACCATGCCAAAGCACAATTTTTCCAAATTGAATAACATTTTTGTAGCCGGATTTTTTAAAATAAAGGATCGTTCAAGTTTAGGGAATCTCTATATTTTAAGACCTTTTATCGAAAAAATAAAAATCAAAAAATTTGAAACCGAAGGCGTAACCATTGAAATCAATAAAACTAACAGTGCGATTCTGTCGCAGTCACAGAGGTTTTAATTACAATATTTCTCATAACTAAGAGATTTCTCTTACTTAAGACTATTTTGCGATTCTGCACATACCGATCAGTTAAGAGGTTCTCTTAAAAACCTCTTAGCCTAATACCTACCAATTAGGTGGTCTTCAACATCATAAATGTTAGAATTTTTATTATGTTTTCACAAAAATATGTCGTATTTTATCGTTTATACAATTTCAATGGCTCGCATTAATAAAAATCACATTTGACAGGTCTCCAAAAATATTTGGAGAGTTTTTAATATAAATTTTAAGAGTATTACTAACAGAATACCAATTAAGAGATTCTCTTAAAAAAACCTATTATTGAAAAACCTCTTTACTGTTAGCCTCTTAATAGTCTTAGCATCAGAATCGCACGGTAAAATTCTAGTTCATTTTGTGCTAGCTTTGGTTCTAAGTGACAATCTAGGACTTAGGGTGTCTTCCAAACGCTGACTTATTACAGACTTATTGCCTTATTTGACGCCATCTTGAATAAGAGGTATATGCTCTATCCGGTCGCAAATTATTTAATTGCGAGGCGAAATATGGTTACTAGGTTTATTTTCCCATGCCAATTGACACATTTTTTTTAATTTAAATTTGTTTTGCGATTGTAAAGTAGAAATACACGAAAAGACTGTTACGCATTTTCCTAGGTCGCAGTCTTTTCATGTAATTCTACTTTACAATCGCAAAACAAATTTAAATTTAAAAAAATGTGTTGATTGGCATGGTAACTAGTAACCGTATTCTGATCGCAATTAATTAATTATCGACTAGATGAAGGATATTCCCCTAAGTTGGACAAGTCATTTTAATTCATTGTACCGACTTATTTGTGACGTAATATCAAAAAACAAAACACAGTTTCTATTATAAGGAAGAAAATAAATTTCTTGACATGTTGGTCGTTACCACTAGATTTGAAAATAAAAACTGCATGCATTACATCATAAAGCAAAATATACATAATAGGACTCATGTAGAGATTCCGAGGTTAATCTATTTTATTATTGGCAATCTGTACAAATCTAACAAGAACAGAAGATACGTATATATATATATAGAAAAAAAAATTAATTTGTGTATATAAATATATCAAAACTATAAAATAAGATTAACCTCGGAAAAATGGCTTATAAAATTTGCACTACTTGGTTTCTCTTACATATTTAATTCTCGGGGGTTACATTTAGTCAAGACACGTCTTTGGAGACATTTCTGTGTAGACATACTTATTCAAATAAGTCTCCTCGCGAGGTGACTTATTTGAATAAGTCACTGTCCACAAACAAGTCAACGTTTGGAAAACATCCTTAATACTTTTCTGGGGTTTTGTACAAGTTTTAATTCAAAGTTTTACAGTCTGTCCTTCAAACAGACACGGTAGAATATTGCGAAATATTGATAACTATAAAGCTGATATTGCAATCAACGACGAAAAATTAACAGGCATTAAAGAAAATTCGATTTTCAATGAAGTTGGGTCAAAGCATTTGTGGTGTATGCGGTTCGAAACTCTTCATAAGCCTTATAAAAGTTCCGCAAAAATCACAAATTCTAGAGTAAATACCTCATACACGCTTTCGATTAAAGCTGGTCCAAATTTCTCAAATTTACTTTCTATCTCATCGTTCTTCGAAGATGATTTGAAGTATAAATCCAGCTATGTTTCCGTTTCCGACCTTAGTAAGGCTTATAATCTTCACAAAAACCAAATCGATTTAAAAGTTCCCCGTTGCACAAAAAAAAAATTATTTTAGAGGAAAACCTTTTCAAAAACTGTTTCAAATAACGTTTTGTTTTTTGAAATTGAGGAAATATTGATAAACGGTATGTCCTTATATTTTATTTGTAGTTCGTGGAATGTGTCCTTTTTCAATGAACATTTTCAATCATATTTTGATGACGGAAAAGTAATTGAGAAATTTTGTTTAAAAAATGAATTAGAATTTGGTGGTCCTCCAATCCATTTACATTTGTTAAATAATGAAAAAAAAAAAACAGTTTGGTTAAAGAAATACTGAAAATGAACTAAGTACTAAATAAATCTTATTTGAAAAATATTTTGTATATTGATGAAGTATATTGATTATAATCTTCGACTATTTGAATTTTTTACTATAATCATTTAATTGTTCAATGAGTTAAATTTATTATTTTAATGATTTAAGCTAAATAAAATTAATGGTATAATTTTTATTGATTAAAAAGATTTAAGAATTGTTTTAATGACGTGTGATATTAAACCAATAATATTTTTAATTTTTAATTAAAGTGGTGATCATATAGTCCCAATAGTTATATAAAATAACAATCAATATTAAAATATGGTTAATTTTCAATGAGATGTACTTATTTAAACAATCGTAGGTCCCATTAATATTTCACCTGATATCATATTTTAATAGTTTTACATAATAAAATTAATGGTTAAGTATTAAACAATTAAAAAGATTGTAACAATAAAAGTTTACTGTCTTACGACAATATACCCTGTTGTTAAAGAAATTTGTCCCCATTTCATGCCCTAGCTCCATGTGCGGCTTGGTTTCATTCCGAAAAATCGTTGACAAATCGAATGCAATTGTTTTTTTCGGCATAAATTTGATATCAGAAATTTTGTGAATTGAATTCGGCTTTTGTCACTCGAATATTTATCTCGTTAAGAGGTTTTTTATTTGATATCAATGATTTTGGCACGGCAAATTGAAAATGAATTAAATTGTGATTCGTTTTATTGTGTCAGTCAAAACAGTTCACACACACTCGATAGCAATTCATTTTTGATTCCTTAAACAATACAACAAAATATACATATTTTAGTGTGTTAGTTGGAAACAAAAATTAATGGTAGCTTCATGCGATGGGAGGAAAGATAACATCTACTGTATGAAGAAATCATCATAAAGATTAAAAAAATATTGATTTTACGCAAGGAGACTGTCAATATTGTGTACAATATTGTGTAAAATGTTTTTGGTGATTTTTCGATCACATCAATTTGTCAGTTTTTTCATTTTTTTTGTTATGAAAAAAGGGTCACTGGTAAAAATTCTCTTAGCAATGATAATAATATGATGTATTTATATTTGTTTCATTGTAATACGTTGATTCACTATCATTATGAACCGCAACGGACGAATATTATGGTGCATTTGAGCCAAAAAGTGAAATTTTCAAAAAAATTAGGGTGGCTTTTAAGTTATGGAGGTCAATATCTAAAATATACGAGTTTTCTGGGACAAACGGTTGATGTCATATTGTTAGGGTTGTCAGACGTCCTGGTTTTCCGGGATTGTCCTGGTTTTGAGATCATTGTCCCGGTGTCCCGAAAGAGGTCTTCGGGACGCTCAATTTCCCGGTTTTTTTGCATTGCAATATTGCAAACAAAATTAAAAATTTTGGAGGACAACTGCTTCCAATGTTTCGTTTATTTATAAAACTTTTTTTATTTTTCGAATTAGCTTTCTTGTTCGATGGGTTTTAATATGAAAATTTTCCTGTTGGGTAGTTTGTTTTTGTTATGAATGACCGATGGTTAAGTTTTGTTTTTGTTTAATTTAATCTGTGGCCGTCGTGGGAAAGTTACTTTTTTATTTACAATATTTAAAGTTATTAAAAAATTATTTAAAAATATGTGAGTTTATTGCTTTTTATATTTATACTTGGTTTATTATTTTAATTTTTATATAGTTACCCTAAAAATGCCAAAAAGAAAGTGTCAATTTCTACAAAAATATACAGAGCAATTTCCTTTTATTAAAAAAGGCAAATTTGACACAGAAGCGTTTTGCAAGCATTGTAATTCGAATTTTAGTATCAGTCATGGTGGTTTGTCTGATATTAAAGATCATATCAATAGCCAGAAACACAAATCTGCAGTTGTATCTTCAAGCATGTGTAAAAAACCTTTGACAACATTTTTTGTAAAACGTGATAGTACCGATGAAGACAAGGTAATTGCTAACGAATTATGTTTTGCATATCATGTTGTAAAACATCACCAGTCTTTTAATTCAACGGATTGTGTTAACAAATTAATACGCAAGCTATTTAGTGATACAAAATTAGCTGCAAAGTATTCAGCTGGTAGAACTAAAATAACAAAATTAATTACAAAAGTTCTTGCCCCACATACATTAGAAATAATTTTGAATGAATTACCAATGTGTTCATTTTATAGTTTTAGTACGGATGCCAGTAACCACAAAGCGGAAAAAATTTTCCCACTAGTTGTTCAATATTTTAATAAAAATGGAACTAATGTGAAACTTTTAAAATTGGAGAATTTAAAAGGTGAAACTTCAGAAATTATTTCAAATTTTTGTATCCAAATTTTGAAGGGTCACAAAGTGGATTTAAATAAACGTGTAGCATTTTGTGGAGACAATGCTAATGTCAATTTTGGTGGTGTAGCAAGATTAGGAAGAAACAATGTTTTCACAAAATTAAAGGACCAATTAAGTACAGATATTGAAGGTATAGGTTGTCCTGCACATATTTTAAACAATACTATGCAAACATCTACTGGTCAAGTATCATGTGATATTGACTCAATCGTTTACAAAATATTCAAATATTTTTCAATATATACTGGTAGAACTGAACGTTTAAAAGAATTTTGTGAATTCGTTAAATTGGAATACCAAGCAGTGCTTTCTTATTCAAAAACAAGATGGCTTTCGCTTTTGCCAGCAATAGAAAGAATTTTAAAGATATTTGAAGCCTTAAAATCGTTTTTTTTATCAGAACCCGAAGAGAAACCACCAAAATCAATACTAGAATTTTTTAACAATTCTCTGAGTGAGGCATATCTTTGGTTTGTACATAGCCAAGCTAGCTCAGTTCATAATCAAATTTTAAAAATTGAGAGATGTTGTATGTCAGTTATAGAAATCTTAGATGTTTTAGAAGTAACTGTACAAATTGTAGAAAAAAAAGTGATTCAACATTTTTACCAGCAAGTGTTAGGACAATTTTAAGAAAAAATGAAGAATCTGGTTTATCGAGTATGGTGAAAATTAAGTAGTTTCATAATGACACAATTCAATTTTATGAAACATTTGTTACTTATTTAAGCAAATGGATCACGCCATTAAAAAAGTATTCGGTGTTTTCATGGATGATTTTAAAAGAAAACCAGAATGGGAGAAAGTATTAGAAACTTTTAACTACCTAAAAGACAAAAATGTAATTTTAAATGATACGTTCCTATTCAGCCAAATTCAAACCGTTTCAACCATAATGTCAGAAGAAAAAAATAGAGAAGGAAATGAATGGGCGCAGAAATTAACCTCCGAAAAATGGAGTTTTATTTTGTCCAAAATTGAAACTGAATTTGCAGAACAATATATCGTCTATATTTTTAAAATATGTGAATATTTATTTTGTATTCCTGGTCATATTGCGAATATGGAGAGCATATTTTCCCTAACGGAAATTCAATGGTCGGATGAAAGAAATCGGTTACTACCGGAGACTGTTGAAGCAATATTAAAATGCGTCGTTAATTTTACATTTAATTGTTACGAAATGCATGAATACATATTAAAAAATACAAATTTGTTAAAGGAGGCAAGATCAAGCCGTAAATATAAGTCGTTGAAGTTAGCCCGAAATATGTCAGCCCGAAAAAAATTGGTGCGTTTCTCGGATAAAGTATAGCTATCACGAAAAAGTATAATTGTAATTAGAAAATATAGCTCCATCTCGAATTAAAATTACATCACGAATAATAAGCTAATTTTGGTATTGAAGAAAATTGAAAGATAATTTTTTATTAAACAAACATTTTTCTTTATCTCGCACATCCGTAGAAAAGTAGCTAACATTATTAATATAAAAATTTAAGATTTAATAACTTGCAGTAGTGTAGTGGCATAAACGGACAGATAGGCCTTGGCTACACCAAGATGACATGATAACCACTGGTCCATATCATGACCATAAAGCATAATTTTATAACCCTTTCCACGAGAAATTCGCAAAAAAATGAATATTTCGAACTAAAACGGAAACTTAAATTCGCTAGTGCCTATACTAGAGATAGTTATGTGTAGTGGCATATACGGCCAGATAGGCCTTGGCTACACCAAGACGACATGATAACCACTGGTCCATATCATGACCATAAAGCATAATTTTATAACCCTTTCCACGAGAAATTCGCAAAAAAATGAATATTTCGAAGTAAAACGGAAACTTAAATTCGCTAGTGCCTATACTACAGATAGTTATGTGTAGTGGCATATACGGCCAGATAGGCTTTGGCTACACCAAGACGACATGATAACCACTGGTCCATATCATGACAATAAAGCATAATTTTATAACCCTTTCCACGAGAAATTCGCAAAAAAATGAATATTTCGAACTTAAACGGAAACTTAAATTCGCTAGTGCCTATACTAGAGATAGTTATGTGTAGTGGCATATACGGCCAGATAGGCCTTGGCTACACCAAGACGACATGATAACCACTGGTCCATATCATGACCATAAAGCATAATTTTATAACCCTTTCCACGAGAAATTCGCAAAAAAATGAATATTTCGAACTAAAACGGAAACTAAAATTCGCTAGTGCCTATACTAGAGATAGTTATGTGTAGTGGCATATACGGCCAGATAGGCCTTGGCTACACCAAGACGACATGATAACCACTGCTCCATATCATGACCATAAAGCATAATTTTATAACCCTTTCCACGAGAAATTCGCAAAAAAATGAATATTTCGAACTAAAACGGAAACTTAAATTCGCTAGTGCCTATACTAGAGATAGTTATGTGTAGTGGCATATACGGCCAGATAGGCCTTGGCTACACCAAGACGACATGATAACCACTGGTCCATATCATGACCATAAAGCATAATTTTATAACCCTTTCCACGAGAAATTCGCAAAAAAATGAATATTTCGAATTAAAACGGAAACTTAAATTCGCTAGTGCCTATACTAGAGATAGTTATGTGTAGTGGCATATACGGCCAGATAGGCCTTGGCTACACCAAGACGACATGATAACCACTGGTCCATATCATGACCATAAAGCATAATTTTATAACCCTTTCCACGAGAAATTCGCAAAAAAATTAATATTTCGAATTAAAACGGAAACTTAAATTCGCTAGTGCCTATACTAGAGATAGTTATGTGTAGTGGCATATACGGCCAGATAGGCCTTGGCTACACCAAGACGACATGATAACCACTGGTCCATATCATGACCATAAAGCATAATTTTATAACCCTTTCCACGAGAAATTCGCAAAAAAATGAATATTTCGAACTAAAACGGAAACTAAAATTCGCTAGTGCCTATACTAGAGATAGTTATGTGTAGTGGCATATACGGCCAGATAGGCCTTGGCTACACCAAGACGACATGATAACCACTGGTCCATATCATGACCATAAAGCATAATTTTATAACCCTTTCCACGAGAAATTCGCAAAAAAATGAATATTTCGAACTAAAACGGAAACTAAAATTCGCTAGTGCCTATACTAGAGATAGTTATGTGTAGTGGCATATACGGCCAGATAGGCCTTGGCTACACCAAGACGACATGATAACCACTGGTCCATATCATGACCATAAAGCATAATTTTATAACCCTTTCCACGAGAAATTCGCAAAAAAATGAATATTTCGAACTAAAACGGAAACTAAAATTCGCTAGTGCCTATACTAGAGATAGTTATGTGTAGTGGCATATACGGCCAAATAGGCCTTGGCTACACCAAGACGACATGATAACCACTGGTCCATATCATGACCATAAAGCATAATTTTATAACCCTTTCCACGAGAAATTCGCAAAAAAATGAATATTTCGAACTAAAACGGAAACTAAAATTCGCTAGTGCCTATACTAGAGATAGTTATGTGTAGTGGCATATACGGCCAGATACACCTTGGCTACACCAAGACGACATGATAACCACTGGTCCATATCATGACCATAAAGCATAATTTTATAACCCTTTCCACGAGAAATTCGCAAAAAAATGAATATTTCGAACTAAAACGGAAACTAAAATTCGCTAGTGCCTATACTAGAGATAGTTATGTGTAGTGGCATATACGGCCAGATAGGCCTTGGCTACACCAAGACGACATGATAACCACTGGTCCATATCATGACCATAAAGCATAATTTTATAACCCTTAAGGGTTATAAAATTATGCTTTATGGTCATGATATGGACCAGTGGTTATCATGTCGTCTTGGTGTAGCCAAGGTGTATCTGGCCGTATATGCCACTACACATAACTATCTCTAGTATAGGCACTAGCGAATTTTAGTTTCCGTTTTAGTTCGAAATATTCATTTTTTTGCGAATTTCTCGTGGAAAGGGTTATAAAATTATGCTTTATGGTCATGATATGGACCAGTGGTTAT
This sequence comes from Nephrotoma appendiculata, assembly GCA_947310385.1. Taxonomy (NCBI): domain Eukaryota; kingdom Metazoa; phylum Arthropoda; class Insecta; order Diptera; family Tipulidae; genus Nephrotoma; species Nephrotoma appendiculata. Next base: position 163 of record CAMZJQ010000384.1, on the reverse strand, counting down.
CATGTCGTCTTGGTGTAGCCAAGGCCTATTTGGCCGTATATGCCACTACACATAACTATCTCTAGTATAGGCACTAGCGAATTTTAGTTTCCGTTTTAGTTCGAAATATTCATTTTTTTGCGAATTTCTCGTGGAAAGGGTTATAAAATTATGCTTTATGGTC
>CAMZJQ010000383.1:0-77707 GCA_947310385.1 Nephrotoma appendiculata | reverse complement strand
TGTGATCTAGATATATACCAATGGCAATAATGCTGATCGAATACTTTGCACCTTTATTATGAGCTACATTTTTTTCTGGCATACTGAGGTAAAAAGCTAGTGTTAATTTTTTTGTAAACAAAATTAAATTGCGAATAATTTTCCCTGCCAATTTATTAGGTTTCCATCTTCGATAGCATAATAGAATAATAGTCTAATACTATTATACTATCAAGCCCTGCTGGTTTTCCATCGTACGGATTGGATTAAGCCTGCTCGAATTGTTCATTTGTTAAAAAGGATATTATTCATTTATTTGACACATACTATATAAGAATAATATATAACGATAATCAGCCAACAAATTATTTCTCATTGCGGCGAGAAAATATTAAAAATGGTAATGGATAAGCTACGAATATTAAATTTAGTTTTACACTGTTAGATTTATAACGTTAAAAATAATATTTCCTACGTATTATATTTTGATAGTTAGTATACTGAAGAAATATTTTAATAAACTATTATACTATCAACTTTGGTTTGTCCATCGTAATACATCGTAAATATTATAATACAATTATATGTACTTGTATACTATGACGATGGAAACCCGGTATTACCCAAGTATCACAAATCTTAACTCATTCGTCGAGTTTAGAATTTTTTTGTATTTTGGTAAGTTATGCTAAACTGGTATGTCGGGAAAAAGTAATATATACAGTGCTGTGCAAAAAAAATTGGGCAAACATATTTTATTGCAAATTGGATTATTCTTTTGCTAAAATTACAAAACTTTTGAACGCAATTGGCTTATTTTTTCATTTTAAATACATGTATGACGTAATTTTATGAAAAAAAAATTTACCTGCAATTTAGGGGAAAAACCCCGAAAAATGCCATAATATTCAAAATACGGTGATTGGAGTTAAAGTAATGGAATAAATTAAACACTTCTTTTTTAATTTTTTTTTGTTTTTTATTGATTTTAGAAGTTCTATCTTTAATATTAAAGTTTTAGTGGACCGCCAATTGCTTTTATTACAGCGATACACCTCCGATTCATTGAATTTGATAAATTTTTCAAAGTCGTAGGAGGTATGGATTCCCAAATCATCATAAACAAACTTTTTAAAGCTTGAATCGATCTGGGCGCTTTCTTGCTACTTTTAGCTTCATTATAGACCAAATATTTTCAATGGGATTTAAGTCTGGACTATACGGGGGCCAGCTCAACACATCGATACTTCTTTCTTCGAAGTACGTTTTTACCTTTAAATGAAGAGATAAGAAAAAAAACAAATTTTTAACAAATTATTTATGTTTATCTGAAAGTCAATCTTTTTACCTACAATTCAAATTTAATGACTCACAACTTTGGCGGTATGGCACGGAGCGTTGCCATGTTGAAAAATAAATTTGCAAGTCTCGCCTAAAAGCTTTAAAACAGAAGGCTCAAATTCATTGTGTAGGACCTGCAGCTCAACAGCTGCTGTAATGCTGGAACTAAAGAAGCACAATCGACCGATTTCATTTCCAGAAAAGCATTCCCAGACCATAATTCCTTCCTTTTTCGGTGGAAGTCTTAAAAGACATTCGTTGCCAAGCCTCTCGCCCGGTTTTCTTCTTACCAGAATTCTTCAATCTCCAACATACAGCTTGAATTTTGATTCATCGAGGAAAATCGCATCATTCCACATCTCTGGAGTCTAAGAAACATGCTCCTGAGCCCATAGCAAAAGTTGTTTTTTCACTAATAATGTGAACTCAGGCTTCTTGACTGGTTTAAGTGCTCTCAAACCAGCTTTAACAAGTCTTTTTCTCACTAAGCTGGCTGAAATTTCTTTTTCTGTTGCTTGATCAACATCCCGTCTTATGTCCGATGAAGTTTTAAAACAGTTCCGACGACATTGTAATATTATGAAACGATCTTCCACTGCCGTTGTCTTTCTGGGCCTTCCAGAGCCTTTCTTTTTTGTGTACTGCCCATCTTTTGCAATTTTTTAATATTCCAGGAATGTTTAATCTTTCAGCTATTTCACGCGTGGTTAAATTTTCTCGCGCCCAAATCAACATATTGCTTTTACACTGCTTACTAACTTTTCCCATTTTTTTAACTAAACTTGCACTTTATTCTTTATTTGACTATGATCACTTACAGAATAACTTAATCTTACAAAATATTCACTATTTATACTCAAACAAAAAAATACATGCAATAAAACATCTGAACCCTAATGTCGGCCAAGAACGCTAGGCGTAAAATAAAATAATTGCTTGACCAATTTTTTTGCATATCAGTTGCGGGGTTATACCGATCTAAAAAAAACAAAAGATGGTCAAACAAAATATTAAAGATAGAATTTCTATAAATCAATAAAAAAACAAAAAAAATTAAAAAATAAGTGTTTAATTTATTCCATTACTTTAACTTCAATCACCGTATTTTGAATATTATGGCATTTTTCGGGATTTTTCCCCTAAATTGCAGGTAATTTTTTTTTCATAAAATTACGTCATACATGTATTTAAAATGAAAAAATAAGCCAATTGCGTTCAAAAGTTTTGTAATTTTAGCAAAAGAATAATCCAATTTGCAATAAAATATGTTTGCCCAATTTTTTTTGCACAGCACTGTATATCCCAAGTATAACAAGACGAAACTCAAAATTGAGTTATCGTATTTGCCTTCGAAATATTAGAAAAAAGTCGAAGAATCAATACTTTAGTATTGGTGCGTATATGTATGCTGTCCCAAGTATAACAAGTTGAAGCAAAATAGAGCTACGTATCGTATTTATTTTACATGTTCACGACATGAGTTTGGTAATTTTATAAAAGTGATTTTCTTACAAAAAAATTTAAAGTTGTGCGTTAATTTAAATAAAATTACATCAAAATATATTTTTATATCTATTCAACTTTTTTTTGTATAAATTAATTAATTTCTAGTTCAGTTTTAAATTATTAAGTGGAAAACAAATGCGAAATTATAAACTTGATATGAGCCATATGGAAAATATTTAAACTTTTAATATTACAATCAAAGAATAATACCAAATCATTGTTTAATAATAAGAAATAATTAAAAAATTAATTATAATATAATTTAGATGTGTCTATATGTATATTTTTTTTTATACAATAAAATATTCATTGTTCTAAACCTAAATTTTTTGTTTTGCTTTACATTTGGACGCCATCTTTTCATATGGATTTTCAATTATAGCCTTTTGTATAGGTCGTTGCACAAGATCGTTCCCGCCATATTGTTTTTTGTCTTCAGTTCACACATACATGTATACAATTCTATTTATTGAGTTTCGTCCAGTTTCGAATTTTCGCGACACGCTTCATACGTTGTACATATTTTAATAAATTGCAAGTCAAACTTAGAAAAATACTAGACTAAGTTTAGTACTTAAGTACGAATATCGCCACAAAAATTGAAAGTAAAAATACTTGGGATATATACAATTCACATATAAGTTTATTGGTTCATAGGTAATTTCTTACAATAATAAAAAAAAAGTTTGTCAGCCATTTTAATAAATGCGGAAAAATTGTCTTGGTAAGTGGTCAATAAATTTTTAATTTTATATTTTATATTGTGTGCTATTATATTATATAATGTGTTAATAATAAATTTAATTATACAAAATTATTTGTTTCTGCATAATTAGGTGAGAAGAATTATAGCCCTATATATTAATATATAGCCAAAAGTGATATCTCCGCTATAAGTAATTTAATATGTCATTGCGAACAAAACAACGCAGATTAAAATTATTAGTTGAGCAGAAGCTTCCTGATCATTTCGGTAGACCGACGCCTTCAATTTCTTCAGTATCATATACTCATAGACTGTTGGATGTTACCGCAAAAATTATTAAAATTGAGACTGCTGCTTCAATTGTGTACTTTCCGGAAATTCATACTTGATTGAATGTCTCAGAAAATGACACATTATCAGATTGAAGAATTTGAGGTAGATTCACAGGATTTTATTGAAAGTAAGAAATTAATAAATTAATATGCATCGCTGTACTTCAAGCTTATGTACAACATTCACTAGTGCAAATGTTATTAGTAAAATCATGTATAATTGTAAAGGAAATTTATTAAATTATGTATATTTTATTTTGAAATTTGAAAGTACATATAAATATATTTTGTTTTGAAATAATTATTTTTACTTTCATTCAAACGAACCGCCTTTTTCGAGTCGCATATGGTTTGAGCGGGAGAGGATTTCTTAATTTTGTGTTTTTGTTTGTGCGTGTATTTGATATCCTTGTTAAAAGTTTTGTTGTTTTGTTTGTGGCGTGTGTGTGTGTGTGTGACCGGCACGAATGCATTCTGCAGGTTATATTGTGGAACACACACCCACACACAATTCTCGTTCGACTATCATAGTATTGTGTGTAAATGAAGAGAATATGTTCGTAAAAAAACGAAGCTAAGCATGATAGGCATGACATAAAGTATGGCTGATGACACACGAGAGTTTTTTGTATTTTGGCATTTTTTTTCTACCAATGTTTTGTTCTGCTCTCTCTTAAATAAAATTTTAACTAAAATGAGTCAAAAATGTCCTTGAAATATTGTTTATTTCATTTATGTTTGAGTTGTGTGGTTGAACAGAAAATTTGTTTAAGTCGCAATTAAAACTTGTATCATAGGTAAACGGGGAAAGAAACGAAGAAAAATGCGGCATTTTTTTTTTACGTGTGGCATGGGCCTATGGAAATAAAATAAAATAAAATTTGTAGAACCTTTACTTTACAGTAACAAGTCCGTAATTGTTATCCATGTAAAGTATATTGTGTCTTGTTGCTATTATTATTATTATTATTATTATTATTATATTATATTTATATATTTTGACAAAGCCAGCGAAATGATAATCGATAGTATTTTCAGGTTTTATAAACAAAAGAACTTGAGATTTCATCGCGAATTGTCACGGCTTTGGGTAATTGATTAATCATTAAGACATAACTTTAGTATTGTATTTATAAATTTGTTTACTAACTAATTATTTAACTTTACCAATTTCTTTTCTTTTCGGTTTAGGGTAAATTTCATGTCATGTCTACTTTAACATTATTTTAAATTAACTAATCAAGATTTTGTGTGCAGGCCTGCATAGTGGTTTTAATTATGGTTTGATTCAAAATTTGTTTTGCTGGGGAAAATAATTCTGGTTTAAGTCTTAATTATGCCGAGATCTAAGTTTATTTATATTTATCACGATTTATTTAAAAGTTGACCTAATTATTACTGAATTATATTTTATTTATTATATTTTTTATATTTTGACAGGTTTTATTCGGTAAAAGTGAAATACTTTTACCTATTACTTATTAATAATTGTAAATATATGATTTAATGTTTTACTTTGTTTAGTATTTAGAAAGAGTTGAAGTTCCTGAAATTATAATTTTGATTCTAATTATACCACGTTTATTCCAGTAGTATAAGAGTATATATCATAAAAGTATGACGATGTAAACTTAAAGTTAAATACTTTGCTACTTTATTACATACTTTTTTGCAACTAAAGTGTTCTATGTATCTAATAAGTATTGGTATAATGTTTGCGGTGAGAACGATACTATATAATATTTTTTAGATACGAAATGTCATTTTAGTCATTCTTCTGATTTTTCTTGTTTATTGTGATAAAAGATAACTGTTTCTTTTTTAAATTTTAATGAAATATATGAGTAATAATCTATTATAATGTGTTCACACCACTATGGTGTGAACTGAACGAGAAAAATACTTTATTAGTAAAATACTATTATACTATTAAAGGAGATAACGTGTAAATGTGGTTTTAGTCTTTATATTTAGATTTTAGCTGGATTTTCAGATGACGGCAGTGACGAGTACTATTATATTGTACTAATTGTTTGGTAGTTTGAATTCAATTAATTTTAGTTAATATTTATCAGGATAATTGAGTTGGATTAATTAATACGAATCATTACATTTAAAGGCGGATTCAGTGTTGCGTTCCTTCCTTCCTTCCTTCTGTCTAAAAATTTTTTTAAGCAATTTGATTGGTTGAAAATGACGTGTTTTTTCTTGTGAATTTTTTCCATCAAGATGGTTTAATTTTATCTTTTGGACGGAACGAACATGGCGAGAAAGAGATAGCATGATATATAAATAAAAGAGATGAAAATAAAATGCTCTCAAATCTAATGTCAAAACAAATAAACATATTGTCATTTGTCTTTGTCACGTGCGCTTGGCTTGTGTTCTTGTGTTAATAGTGTTATTATATTGTGTTAATTAAATCTAAACTTTTTAAATATATATATATATATTATATATATATAAATATATATTGTATTATATTTTGGAATTATATAAATTCTAATTTCGTCAATTATGGGTAAGTTGATTGATTGATTGATTGATTCTGAATGCACGACCAAGTTCTTACACAGGAGCTCCCGGGTGACGCCGGGCCCACCGTACACTCTTTTTTACATATAACAAAACCGAAGGATTGGATAGGTTAGTTAAGTGGGACAGAATCGGCCCGGTTACAGACACCTAGGTATAGCCGATAGTTAGTAACACAAAGACAGCACAATACTAATCTACTAAGGAAGGATAAAGGTTTAATAGGTTAAATGGATATTGATGGTATTGGTCATCAATAATTGCTTCTTTAAATCAGCAACCTAGGAAAAAATGTTATTATTTCACATGCATCTGGAAATTTCTTAAAATGTAATTGTAAATTGATGCAAAATTTAATTGATTAAATCGGCCCAGTTGCAGATCCCTAAATAAAGTCGATAGTTATTAATGCAATGACAACACCATTCTAATCTACACAATTAACAATTAATATTTCAAAGAAATATTATTTCACGTCTGTTAATTTCCTGAAATTTAATTCTAAATTAATATTTTCCGGCTTCCTAAATAATATAAACGTTTATTAATTTAATCCTCCTGCAATTCCACGACTTACAATAGGATTTCCTGAAACCATAATTATTTAAATTATATCAAATTTAGTCTAAAATTCATTAGTATTTAACCCTTAAATCGAAAAAAAAAAAAATATAAAAAAACAAAAAATAAAAATTTCATATGTAAGGCATCCCAAAGGCAATGGTTCCCGGAAAAATATCAATGTTATTCAATGCCAGATTAACTACCGGATAGGATATTTCAAACAAATTTAATTTAATTCGCAAAAATTTCAAATATTTTATTAATTTGTTCACCAAAGAAGAAAATATTCGATTAATTACCAGTATAATTATAGTGCACAGTATATTAATATCATAAATGGAACTTAACTATTCCTCAATCAATAACTGTTAAATATGGTACGCAGAATTGGATTGGCACTCTAGCATGTTCAATGGAACTAAGCCAACTCAAAACAAATGATGATCAAATTCGGGGTGCAAAGCCGAATTTGACGAAATTTTCGGATTCAGCTATAATGAAAGAAACAGGCCGTTTCCAATTGAAATTTTCCAGTTCAGCTTGCAGAGCTGGGCTAGGATTCTAATAAACTAGGATCAACTTGTATTGGGATTTTAATGTTTCTTTTTGATAAAGTTCTAAAATTCGATCATTCTGAATGGAACTTGGCCATATCCCGACCAATTATTGTCAAATCAAGTAAGCAGAATTAAATGTGAATTTAAAAATGGGTTTTAGAGAAGTTCTGGAGTTCAGCCGTGCTAAGCAATGTCTTAACTAATCATGTGCGAATCTGATATGTTGAGCTGAATCGGGATTTCAACATAAATCCCGGGTGAATTACTGGATTTTTCAACAAAATAAATCCGAAAATAATCGGCCAAAGAATTTTCCTATTCCTCCATTTACCCGTCAAGACAACCCGTTGACAGATGACCCAGCCGAACTAAGCCTCTCCCAAATTAATGCTAATTGCTAGAATTGCGATTTTCTAGAATTATGCCCAAAAATGATTTTATGCATCTTCCGCAGTATACCGTCTCAATCAAACAAAAACGACCATGATTTATGTGTGGTGATGACACGAACGGAGGATAGAACCACGCGGAAGGCTTTTTACACAATTGGTGCATGAGCAGGTCGTTGATTAGGATTTAGAACTCAAATCAATCGATATTCGTATATATCATTCCCATGCAAAGACGAACCTGTTTCTAGAAATATTATTGAGCCAAAACTTCTTTTAGATAAAATAGTGCAAGCAGTAAGCAATCTAAAAAAAACAGTCAACATTAAAAGGCCGAAGGATATCACATCAAAGATTTAATTGTCATTACAAATGGAAATAAAAAATTAAAACCATTTCCCTTTGCCATGCCGGAACACATATGATTTCTCTTCCCTTTAAATCAATCTACAAAAAAGTCATGAATATTTATATATTATACCAGAATCCACCTAAATATAAGTCCTGCTCACTCCTCTCCTCTACATACACATACACATAGATACACATACACACACACATTCATACATACACATACACACACATACATACATACACATACTCATACACATACTCATACACATACCCATACATATATACATACATACATATTATATACATACATACATATTAAACACACACATCTATATATATATATATATATTTATATACATATATATATATATATATATATATATATATATATATATATATATATATATACACACATACACATATATATACATATATTACAAATTAAAAGAATTAATCATAAACATTTATACATTAAAGTATATTAATATGATAATATATCAAATTAATTTTAAAATATTAAAATGATTATAAAAAGGTAAAAACAATCAATCATATTATATAAATATACAAACTAAACATATACATAAGTATAAATACATATGAACCTACACAGACACGCATAAACATACACACATGCATATGCACACAAATCCACACATACGCATATATCAGGGTTTAAAAAAGTCGCTGGTCAAAATGTACTGTTCACTCTACACCGATCGAACAGTGTCATGTCCCTATTCCATGGAAAAAATCTGCTGTCACCAAAAATAAAAGCGAGAAAAAAATATAGATTTTACTGGTTGTGTACGAAACAAAACATGTTGTCAGTAAAATTTTATTGAGAGAATAGTTATGATGTTGGTAGTTTACTGCCATAATACTACCATAAAAAATGTAAATTGGAGTATTCTTTATGGCAATATTTTTCACACATGTACAAAAAATGTATGTAAAGATGAGAAATTTTTCTCACGCTCATACAAATAAGTCGCCCGCCATTTTTATACTCAGATGTCGATTTGTTTTTTTTTGTGTTGAAATTTGTTAACGTTAGAGGTTTTTTGTGGTATAGATATTAAAATTAAAATATATAAAAAAAAAATCGAATTGTACGAAAATAATGTACAAATTAAAAATTTTAAGAAATTTGTAGGTTATGCGAAAATGTAAAACCATAAAATTTTACTATAAAATGAAATAAAAAATATTTCTGTTCTTTGTCACTCTTATGAAATTTAAAGTTTTTTTTGCGTATTATCAGTAAAAAAAAATTACTGTCAGCAAATCCTTCCACGGAATTAATGCATTATTTGTAAAACTGATCAAGAATAATGTAAAGGAATAAAAAATGTTCTGTTTAATGGTTCACGCATGCGATCAAAAAACGATTCGCGAATCAAAGGAAAATTAAATCATTGAAAACATATACAAATTTCCCCGCCTGCGATGAAATTATTTTAACTTTGGGAAAATTTTGATCGGAAGCATCCAACATAATAAAAAAAACAACATAATTACGCTCAAAGATTGGCTTGATTCGCGAATCATTCCCCGATCGCACACGTGAACCAAGCATTACCATTCACTTATCAAGAATAAAGTAAAAAGAAATGATATGTATCATCTATTCGATCGTTCAATACAGGCAACAATACATTTTATCCAATCAGTACTACAATGAATTTTCGCTTTCTTATTAGAATAGAAAAGTAAAACCAAAATAGCAATAGATCCCGTTCACTAACACAAAAAATAAGATCAACCTTTTCGTTTCTCATTATTCGCTCACTAGACACTTTTCGTTTTTTACTGCATAATATTTCTGAAAATTCATTTTACTATTCAAGAGCGAAGAGAAATTAGCATAAAAAATTCATTTAAAAATGAACGGAAAATGAATGATAAGCAACTGAAGAGTATTTTTATTTTCTACCTTTTTGTCTTATTTGACTTTAAACTAAACTGCGTGAATGTACGTACATATATCCATACACACACACACAATCATAAACCATACGACACATATTAAAATGCGCATATTAAAAAATATTTATATTAATAAAATTAAAATGTATATAAATTTTTTATAAAAAAGTAAAAATTAAACAAAATATAAATTAAACAAAGTATAAATAAAAAATATGAAACATAAAAAACACTTAGCTTGTGAAGCGTTCACCACTGCTGCGTCAGTGCGTCACACAAATAATAAAATAATTAATTATAATAATTTAGATATTTTCACGTTAATTCACGTTTTAATTTACTAATATTTATTTATTAACACTTTATATTATATATTTAATTTAATTAAAAACTTTTATATATAACATATTATTTATTTATTTATTTAAAACAGAAAAAAAATTTAAGTTTTAATTTTCTATACAGAGAAAGACAAAAACACGTCTTTCTCGTACGACGATCGATCGCCGACCAATTTCGTCAATTATGGGTAAGTGGAATTTTATGTTAATGTGTAAAATTTATTTCCAAGGTGGTTGGTTCACATACATTATGTTTATGTTTTATTGAGCGTCACCTTACTTAACTATGAATTTTTGTAGATAATTCACAAATTATTAATCTAAAAATCTTGTAAATCATTTTTATTCTAGAATTTGAATTCGAGCGGAAATTAATTGAGTTGGTGAAGGGTCATCCGGTTTTGTTCGATTTGAACCACAAGCAATACAAAAATAATGCTGCAAAAAAAATTGTATGGGACAATTTGGCCCAACAATTGGATTTATCAAGTTTGTATTTTAGTATTTAGTACACTGTAGTAATCTAATGATCTAATTTCCAATTTTTATTTTCATTTTTTTTTCAGGTAAGGATGTTCAGGCAAGGTGGAGGAACTTAAAAAAACGTTTTAGTGCGGCTACACAAGAAGGACGCAGTGGAGACGCTCCCAAAATCTTGAATAAAAAAAATTTATTTATTGTCACCGAAATGGATTTTTTCCGTCAGTATTTTCATGACAACAGGTAACCATTCATTACACGTATATATTTACAGGTTTTTTAAAACGGTATTTTTTATTACTTACAGCGCTACAGTATCCAACATGGATAACATCGAACCAGACACTAGTTCCAGCGATAGTGTTTTCCAGGAGCTGTTTGATGAAACTGCAAATAGTCTGGACATGAATGATATTCAAGAGACTTCATTCGCTACACCTTCGGAAAGCCCGTCTGCAAAAAGACGAAGAACCATCAGCAAGCCAGATACCGTTTTAAATGAACTTCTGGACACTATGAAAGGCCACAATCATATTATGTCGCAACGAGTATCTCAAACACCCTGCAAATGCAACAATATAGATCCTTTTTTTATATCAGCCGGTGAGGAATTTAAAATGGTGTCAAATAAATACACGTTAGAAGCGAAGCTCGGTATAATGAGCACTATAAAATTTTATGCCGATAAGTCAAGAGAAGGGCAATAAATAATAAAATAGGATAGATAAATAAAAAAATGTAGATTTATAATTTTTATATAATAAACTGATTTATTAAAAATAAAATAATTAAAATGCATTTTAACATTCGGTTATCATTTGTGTGTTTTGCCATGGTAAGACATTGTTATTTGTGAAATAACTGGCAAAGTTATTTCTAATGTGAACAGCATCAACAGCTGGATTATTAGACCCCATACGCCCGACATTCCGCAACACATCATTGTTTGCTTCACCTCTCCATTCGCCCAACACTAAATCGCCATTCTGCGTGTAATGATCCACAAAATCATTACCGAAATACTGGTAAGAATCACAAGACTTCATTCTTAACCAATTATGAAGGCAGACTGTTGATTTTACTATGTTGACCACAGTAGGCCTGCTTGCAATAATTGGTTTCCGGAAAATTCGCCACTTTGAGCTCAAAATGCCGAAAGCATTTTCGACGACCCTTCTGGCTCTGGATAGGCGATAATTAAAAACGTTTTTGTCATGTGATAATATAGTTGTTCTTCTTCCGGGATATGGACGCATAATATTTGTTAGCAATGGGAATGCTTCATCACCAACAAAGCAATATGGTACCTTTATTGTGCTGCCCGGCAATACCGCATCATTTGGAATTTTCAATGACTCGCATTTTTTTATTATTCGCTTTCCAAATTCACTGCGTCTAAATATCCCACTATCATTATTTCTTCCTGATGCTCCAATATCCACAAATATAAATTTGTAATGTGCATCACACACTGCCATCAATACTATGCTGTGCGAATGCTTGTAATTGTAGCAGGCACTATTTGAATTAGCAAAAGCCTGAAAACAAAAAGAAAAATGATATGAATAATAAATAAACCGTCTCTGTCAACTTGTTTAATTTACTTGAACAACGACATGCTTTCCGTCTATTGCACCTAAACAGTTTGGAAAATTCCAAGATGAATTAAATTCGGCTGCAATATTTTGCCATGTCGCAGAACTCATATTTGGAAAAACATCCGGTTTTAATTTTTCCCAAATAGCAGCTGTCGTTTCCCTGATGATGCCAGATGTGGTTGATTGGCCTATTCGATAACCGTATGGGCCGATGGAAATCATGCTGTCTCCGCTTGCCAAATAACTGGAATATAAATAAAAAAAATCATGCATTTTTACCAAGTAAGATGTCAATTTTTCTTGCTTCTTACCGTAAGGTTAATGACAGCCTTTCGGCTGGAGTAATAGGGTTAGCAGTAAACGCCTCGTACTTTTGTATAGCCGGTCCAACTATATGCAAAAGAGCATCAAACAATTGGGGTGTCATGCGGTGAAAATTTTTGAACCCCTCGACATCGTGCAATCTCATTTCCGATATTAAATTAGTGTAATGCCCGACTCTCCTTCTTTCTTTAAGTATTTCTCGGACATTACAACCTCGTTTTGCTCGAGATTTTTTCTTTAAAATATGGTACATGATAATGGCAGCGGTTGCGTTCATCATATATGACGAAAATGCCAAATCTTGGTCCTCCATATTCCAAAAATATTTTATGTTACACAAAAACTAATTTATATCACTAAATATTCAACACTCATATCAGAAATAATCACAATTTATTGTTTATAAATTTTATAACACACAAAACTTAATAAAATCACCAATAATCAACAAACACAATCAATTTATGAAAAAATTTCTGAGTAATGTCAATCACTTAAATTATTTACCTTAAGATGGCAGCAAAATCGTTCTGCATTTTTTCCATCAACTATGATATCGCAAACAAAAATATTCAGAAGGAACGAAGGAAAGAAGAAAGGAAGGAACCCAACACTGAATCCGTCTTAACTGCTTTAATTTTATTATTCAAACTTCAATATTTATCACTTTTTATTAGTATTCCTAATAGTAAAAACGATCACTGGAAATAGTATAAGTTATATTTCCGATAATTTAATATATTTTTATGATTCTGATTGCTGGGTATTATTCCATAATATATTAAATAATTGTGTTGTCTTGTACTAACCGTCTTACATTACATTTCAACTAACAATTTACTAACTATTGACTACTTAGGTGTCTGAAACCGGGTCAATTTACATAATAATTAATTCACCTTTCCTGTTACTCCATCTTGTTATATGTACAAGAGCGTGTGGTTGGGTCCGGCGTCAAGCGGGAATCTTACTTAGGTTTGGTCACATATTCCAATCAGTTAATCAATCAGTTGAAATGAAATGGGATTGGTTGAAAATCCAGCTAACACTCCATATACCTGAGGTTGTATTTGGATTTCTAGGGATATTTTAATTGACCTTAGAATTCTTAATATATTTGGTCAGAATACAGAATTCTATAAATTGTCCCCACCTCTTGATGGGAAGCGCTGATTAGTTTTTCTAGCTGACGGGTCTCAACAAATTCACCAAATTTTCTTTAAATCACCCATTTTTCTCAATAATTGATTTCAATAATTCAACCTAAATAAGGTTTCCACCTTTCACCTTTTCAAAATTTATAAACCGGCACCGAGGTAAAACTAATAAACGCGTCGTTTCCCTTAATTATTATTATTTTTGTTTTTTATTATTATTTAATCTTTGCAATCCGTTCTGGGGCCGAAACTCTCTCGCAGTTCGCTTTTCACGTCACGAGAACGTACTGCTATTTTCGTAACCATGTGCACATTGCATAGCTCCATGCCACCCCTTATTAAAGTTAGCCGAAAGATGCCAGCCGAAAGATAATGCAGATAGTGTCTTGACTATTTCAACAGAAAGTTAAACTCTCTTTATACTCTCGCTCCTATCGATTTTTAAATTCCTATAAACTGAAATAATTTCTCCTTCACCCGAAGGATATAACCCGATCCTAAATTCATCCTAAATTCGAGTTTATGACTGATTTTTGCTGTATTCAAGACACAATCTGCATTATCTTTCGGCTGGAATCTTTCGGCTAACTTTAACAGTATCCATGCCACCCTATAGTACTGGCATGTAATATGGTTCGGCCCATCAGTTCTGCACTTCGACAGGGGCTCATAATTGTATTCATTTTTTTCACAGATTGTAATCTGGTGGTAGCCTGAAATCTGAGTCCTCGTGTGGATTCACCCAATGTAATTTAAGTTCATGTATGAGATATATAATGTGTACACATATTTTTATTATAATGTTTATTTAATTGGTTTATAATTTATGTAATTAAAATCGAACTCTAGAACTTCTTTTAAATCTGTTTCGGGATTTTGACGTGTCTTTTTGGTGGGATTCTGCAGTTTGACCATTCTGATTGGATCTTGGCTGTTTGCCTATTACGGCTATTGTCGGGTCACGTATGCGGAACTTGGTGGAGATTTAACTAAGTTCTGCGTGCGTGATTTGGCGGTGGCTGGGGTGGGGGTGTGGCCGGGTTCGGTTCGGAGTTGTCGGGCTGTGGGGCTTCATCGGAGGGACGCGTTGGGGTACCGATGCAGGTTGATTGGTTCTTAGTTTATTAGAACCCTGGTCCAGCTCTACAAACTAAATTTGAGATAACGGCATGATTCCTAACCGATAACGGCATGATTCCATTCGTTGTTGCCGAATCCCAAGGTTTCGTTCAAATACAGCTTCGCACACCGAATTTGACCATCATTTGTTGAGAGATGGCCTAGTTTAATTGAGCATTATGCTGGAGTGGCAATCCAATTCTGCATACCATGTTTCATGGTGATTGTTTGAGGAATGGTAAAGTTCCTTTGAGTATGGGATAAATATGTCCTATGTAGACTTGGTAATTAATCTAATATTCTTTGGTAACCAAATTAGAAACGTATTTGAAATGTTTTACGAAATCAGGTAAATTTATTTGAAATATAAACATTAATAGTTTTCTAGGAAGCATTACCTTCGGGATGCCTCACTTATTCGTTGCAACTTTTTGAGTTTTTTTTTTTTTTTTTTTTTTTTTTTTTTACTATTTCGTGGTTGCTCAGTTCGGGGATTGAATACTAATAGATTTTGGAGTAATTGTAAATACATATATTGTAGTTCAAATAACTACATGTATGGTTTACAAAAATTCTATTGTAAGTTGAGGAGTTAAATTAATAAATGTTTATATTATTTAGGAAGCCGGAAAATTTTAATTTGGAATTAAATTTCAGGAAATCTACAGATGCTTGTGAAATAATAATAATATTTTTTTTTGAAATATTAATTGCTGATTTTGTAGACTAGAATTGTATTGTGATTGTAGGTGTCTATAAACAGAACAGGCCGATTCAATCAATCAATTTTTGTTTCGGAAGCCGAAAAATATTAATGTAGAATAATATTTCAGGAAATTCCACATGCACGTGAAATAATAATATTTTTTCTCAGGTTGCTGCACCTATTAAGCCTTTATCCTTCCTCTAGTAGAATAGAAGTAGATTAGAATTGTGTTGTGCCGTACGATCGCTAGGTGTCTCAAAACGGGTCGTTCCGTCTCAAAAAAAAAAAAAAAAAAAACCTTTCCTATCCTTCCTATTGTTATATGAGTGAAATTATTAATAATTTAATATTCATTAATTAATTAATTATTAATATAATTCAATTTATTATTATTATAATTCAAATAACTATGGTTTCAGGAAATTATATTGTAAGTTGTGGAGTTGTAGAGGATTAAATTAATAAATATTTATATTATTTAGGAAACCGGTAGATTAATTAAGAATTAATTTCAGGAATCTTTAGATGTTATCAAATAATATTTCTTTGAAATATTAATTGCTGGTTGTGTAGATTAGAATTGTGTTGTCATTAGTTCATGAACTATTGGCTTTACCTAGGTATTTGTAACCGGGCTGATCTAATTAATCAATTTTGTTTAGGTAGCTGAAAAGTATTAATGTAGAATTATATTACAGGAAATTTCCAGATGCACGTGAAATAATAAATTTGTTTCCTCAGGTTGCTGATTTAGAGAAGCAATTGTTGAAGACCAATACCATCGATATCCATTTAACCTATTAAGCCTTTATCCTTCCTCTAGTAGATTAGAAGTAGATTAGAATTGTGTTGTGCCGTACGATCGCTAGGTGTCTGCAACCGGATCGTTCCGTCCAAAAAAAAAAAAATACCTTTCCTATCCTTCCTATTGTTATGTGTAAACAGGCTGTAGGAATAGGCCCGGCGTTATCCGGGACACTTGGCTAGCACTTGGTTCTACAGTCCAATCAATCAATCAATCAATCAATTCAAACGAACCGCCTTTTTCAAATAAAGGTTCTATTACACGCACGCGCAAGATTTTGACATTTGTTTTCCCTATAAGCATATGTGTGAGTAATCGGTAATTTTGAGTTGCCCCGGTTCCAGCTTTTCTCGACAAGTTTCATAGGAATTCTTAAAATAATGGGGGACTTGGCTGTAACTTAATCTAAACTAAGCTTAGACTGAGTTCTGGAAAACTGGTCGAAAAGCCGGAAGTAAAAATACTTGGGTAGTCATGGAAAAATTATTCCAATTATAATAAATCGAACAACATCAAACTTTTTTATCCAGTAGGCCGGAAAAAAATATTTGAACACAAATTACATATAAATTCTATGATCCCCTAAGATGAAAAACTGTCGTGTATTTTTATTTTAGTTTTTAACCTATTCGCTGCCAAGCCTAAATTATATTAAGTTATTCTCATTGCCATTTAAATTTGAGTGGTATTGTTTCCAAAGTTCTGTAATTTCGTAGTAAAAGCACATACATAATATCATACATAATAATTGAAGTATAATTTTTGTAATAAATTTTATTTGTACTATTTTTTCAAGTTTTTCAAGTTTTTTAAAGACGAGTATACTCGTCCTTGGCAGCGAATGGGTTAATTAATTCTTAGATCTGTTTTGGGATTTCTTCAATTGTTTCCCAAACAATTTGGGAATTTTGAGATGTATTTCACATTTTCGAAAAACTAACTTTGTATATCACGAGAACCAAGAAAAATGACTGTAGCCAGATTATTATAGCTCGATAAGAAGTTAACAAAGGAGCATCATTGAAGTGGATATATCACAAGTTCTGCTCCAGAAGTATCATTAAATGACTTAATGATGACTGGCTCTAAGCTACATATGGGCCACGTTACCACATATTTACTAATGTCGAAAACACGAGTCGCGTTGTTAGGAAACACTAAATTATCCACTCCACGCCTATAGTTTAATCCAGCCTTGCTACTCCCAAAACTTATAAAGCATACTCAAGGTGCCATGAAACTCAATGACAACAAAACTTATCCTTGGCCCTGGCTCAAGCATTACACTATGTTGGTTCTGAAGGGAACCAAGAAGATTAAAAACATTTCTGATCAATATAATATGTGCAATAACCCTCTCGACTTCAACAAAAATTTTTGTTTCATTTTGTTTCAATGAAATTTACATACACAATTGTGTATACGGGCCGGAGAAAGGAATAAGGAACATTCTATTAACAAAATCATGCCATCATGTAAGGTCAAATGAGAATCCTGGAGACCTCATGTAAAACAACGGCTTTAGCTCTCGCTAACATGGTGATATGTGGTGAAAGGCTGCAGATTTTGTGTTGGATTCCGACAGCATTCTTCTTGACGTAGCAAGAGGAATTAAAAGAATTCGAGCGATATCAAGTAACTACAAAAATAAACGCATAGTCGCATATTGTAAACGATTCATCCACCACAATACGCTTACAACCAATAAGCCGGGAGTGCAAAAACTACAATATTATTATCAAAATAATACAGAAACAAGATTTCTATAACGAAACTCACTGCCTCAAATCCTCGAGGCTCAACTACAAAATTGAAATTTTACGTTTGCCCTTCGAAATCTAATAATCTTGGACATACACAACATAATAACGATGCCAATCATTGAGGATGCACACCTTACCACGTTGCACAATAGCATTCAATTTACCTTAGCATAATTGAGGAACAAATAATTGATTGTTTATCGTAAGCGGGCAGCATGTCACGTTAAAAAAAATGTTTAAAATGATTTTCCTTCCAAAGGAAGGAGACACAAAGCGTACTAAGGATATATGCTGTCTTACAACGGAATTTTCCATTGTTGTACCGATATTTACTCCGACAATGAAAATTACTAAGTGACATTTCATGTATATGTTAACCATTTATGGAACCGACTGGCACTTCATCCCAGCTCACTCTCCCTATTTTGAACGTATTTGGGCGGCTGGAATAAAACCAGTAAAATTTCATCTAGAAACAGTGATTGCTGAAAAAACATTAACATCGGGGAAGTGTACACGGTTCTATCTCAAATTAAAGCATCAGTGCACTTTTTAATTGGCGATTCACTTAAGTCGCCACAATGTGCGGGCATCGAAACCGTGGGACCAGAAACATGATGGCATATGTATATGATTTAGTGTTAATAAAGAAGGATCAGCTACCTGCCACACGGTGGAAGTTGGGATCGGTTATTGAGACTCACCCTGGTAATGATGATTTGGTTCGAGTCGCCTCAGCAAAATTCCAAAAACATTTAGGGAGGACAAATCAACCCGCATTAGCAGTACTCTGTATGTATTGCACTGTGGGTACTTGCATAAATCATACCATCCAAATAAGTCTTTTTAACCAGTCCACCAGTATAAACTTCGAGGAGTTAGGCAAGCTCGAAATAGTTGCGTCGAAATAAACGTTACTTGTACTTTATAACTTAACTTTCTACTAGGAGGAAATTGAGAACCATGAAATGGCCACACAGAGTTGCAGCCGATTTGTAAGGAGCTGCCCGGTATAAAAGGCAATGTTAAAATGCAACAAGGATAGCAAACGAGTGGAACGAGAGTTTTTAGACTCAGTGGGCCTTGTGCGAGGGGGGACATGTTCGGATTCCTCATCCAACGAGTGGCTGTAAAATATGAATTTCAGTTTGAAAACAATTTACAATGATGAGAATCCTCTTTTGGCTCAAAAATCAAACAACTATAGTCGATAACTTGAAAAGACTCTACTAGTACGAAATACTAACAGCCTCTAAGGCACGCAATAAGGCTTACTTGAGGTGGTCTATCATGCCCATAAAGAATTCCTATATCCATTCATACTCACACCAAGTCAGCTAGAAGAAGAGCTACAATTTATTCGACAACACAAGCCTGTGGCCATTACTCTACCTGGGCCGTATTCTTCAAATCGGTGGAAATTTCCCCAATCGGAATACAATTTGCTTTGAAATTCTCTATATTATTCGCATTTTTCACCGGCTACTTTAATCATTTTCTCAAATTTGTTTTCAAGTTTACTAATATTTGTTTCCCATATTTGTCTCCCTACTAAGGGAATAATTTCGAATCGATTTACCCAGTCGGAATTTTTCGCTTAGTAGTATGTTTCTTAATTTAAAAAAAGAAAAGATATTTAAATAAATGATTAAAGTAGCCGGCGAAAAATTCGAATAATATGTATAGAGAATTTTAAAGCAAAATGTATTCCGATTGGGGAAATTTCCTCCTATTTCAAGAATACGGCCCCTGTGACCTATTATGGTATTTCTCCGGGAATAGGGAATTGAGGGAAAGAATTTATATGTAATTTCTGTCAAAATAATTTTTTTCAGGCCTAGCTACTGAGGAGAAAAGTTTGATATAAATATTTATAAATTGGGAATAATTTTTCCATATCCAAATTGACAGGGAAATTGGGAACAGGGAAACTGTATTCACGACCTCCACCACGTGTATCAAAGCATGTGTTTCGATTCCTTTAAATGCCGCATAAAAAGCTAAAAATTTATTCATGGTAAATATTTTTTAACTTTTTATCGGTTTCAATTAGGTAAAATTTTGACAATAATAAGCGGTTGCTTATTTTATGTGTAATTGTGAACGTATATATCAAATTTACATATGAAAATATTTAAAATAAATACTTTTTAAATATGTATATATTAGTCAATTATGGTCAGTTTGCCATTGCGATTTTTCTCAAAATTTGTACATGGCAAATTTCTGTTTACAAACAAATATTTTTGTCATATAAAAAATTTATCAGCTCTTGAAGCACATAACAAGTTTGACATTTTTATTCACCACAATTTTTAACTTTTTGTGCGGTATTTAAAACAAATGAAACACTCTCTAACTCAGAAACATGTAATAATTGAAATTATCTTGCCGCTTTCGTTTGTGCGTCCAAACATCATTAGTTAAAATTTAGTAATTACTGGAACAAGCTTCACACTACAAACCAATGGATATATGTGGTATCTAACGAAATAACACAGTCGGTGTCATGTGGTTCCAAGATCCAACGTTACATAGATAGTTGTAATAGGTGCCGTCCAAAACAATATCAACAAATCTTCTCGCCATTCAACTTATCTAATGCATGATTGATTGATTGATTGGTTGATTGGACTGTAAAACCAAGTTCTTGACGAGTGTTCCGGATAACGCCGGGCCTATTCCTACAGCCTGTTTACACATAACAATAGGAGGGATAGGATAAGGTTTTTTTTTTTTTTTTTTTGGGGCAGAACGACCCGGTTTCAGACACCTAGCGATCGTACGGCACAACACAATTCTAATCTACTTCTAATCTACGGAGGAGGGATAAACGTTTAACAGGTTCAATGGATAACGATGATACTGGTCTTCAACAGTTGCTTCTATAAATCCGCAACCTGATAAAAAAATATTATTATTTCACGAGCATCTGGAAATTTCCTGAAATATAATTCAACATTAATACTTTCCAGCTTCCTAAAATAAAATTGATTGATTAATTCACTCTACTCAGAGTCACCTAGGTAAATTCGATAGTTAGTATGCAAACACAACACAATTCTAAACTACACAATCATCAATTAATATTTTAAAGAAGTATTATTCCACAAACATCTTAAGACTCCTGAAATTTAATTCTTCATTAATGTTTTTTGGCTTCCTAAATAATACAAACATTTATTGATTAATCCTCCTAAAACTCAACAACTTACAATAGAATTTCCATAAATCATAGTTATTTGAATTATATTAATAATAAAACTAAACTAAAATCCAGTAGCATTTAAAAATTATACTGCAAACATGAGCTGTATAGTACTGAAATTGTCAGTCTAATATTTTGAAACTTACAAACCAATTTCTCAAAATTCCATCGTCAAACAGCGAAACACTTAACATTAAATTGGTAAGAAACACAAATCGAAATATACAAAATTTCAAGATCTGTCTCGAAATAACGTAAAAATTTCAAAATTTAGTAAAATATTATAAATTCCATCTTGTCGATAACTACACCAACGATAAGTTTTGTTTTACGCCGCAATGACGATTTCATTGAGTAATTTTAACTATATCCCGCAAATCTCTTTTTAATTAATGTGTCCAAGATAAAAAGGTAATTCAATTATTACAACAACAATGTTAGTTCCGAATAATGAAAATAAACAGAATTATTCATTAATTTACACGTATGCGCACTTTAAGTAAGAACTAACAAGCAATTTATATAAGATTTTAATACTCTTAACTTATTAAAGAATCAAATCAATTGCATACATTAAAGGGACAATTAAATATCTATACTTAAAAGTTTTTTTCAGTACAATACATCCCTAAATTAAAATTTAAATATAATTTATAACATAATTAAAATATAATACAATTATGTACAATAAAAACAATCCACCTGTTATAAATTTTAAATAACTTAACTATTTATTATTGATTATTGATGCCATCTATCGGAATTTATAAACTCAAAATAACAAATGTCCACTGACAGATGTCACTTTCTTAAGTTACTATTATTTACTTTGGTAACACTAAAAATTCGATTACTCATATTTGAATTTATTACTCATCCTCATTATCCTTTAAATCAGCGGTTTCCAAACTTTCTGATATTGCGACCCACATAAAAAAAAATAAAAAATTGGCGGACCCCTTATTAGATAAAACAATAAAATAATATAAGCACATTTGCAAGTTGTGACCCAAAACTGAATTAAAGTTTTACTATCAAATTCCTGTTGCAATGAAGTATCGCAAGATTTTTCAATCAGTTGTTCTTTTCCGAAAATTGTCAATTCAAATTCATCAAGTTGGTTATTCAGAAATGGATTCTGGATCCATGCAAACTTTGTAAAATCAATATCGTCGAAATAATGTGAAAATGTTTTAGTAAACTTTGCAAATGTTCTATAAAAAGATTTTTGTTTGCCTTAATATAGTTTCTGGTACCGGCATCATTTAAAATTGGAAACATGTCATACTTATATATCCCTTAATTGGATATCCATAGCTCTTGTTTTTTAATGAATGCCATGACTGTCTTTTTGAATCAGAGCATGCATTTGTGGACCTTGCATTTCTTTATTTAAATCGCTTAATTTTTTAAAAATTTCAACTAATAAGCAAGTTTAAGAATAAAGTTATCGTTGCGAAAGAAGATGCCTCATCTTTGTGATTTTCAGCAAGAAAGATCGCAATTTCGTCTTTAAGAACGAACACTCTTTGAATAAATTTTGAACGAGATAGCCAACGTACTTCACAACAGTACAAGAGTGATTTATATTCAGCTTCCCATATCTTCACACAACTTTCCAAATAATCTCGCTTTCAAAGGACTGTTTTTGATATAGTTTACAAATAGAGAAAAAAGTCGCTATTATCGGCATTTACAGGGATTCTTAATAAAGTAATATCGCAACAAGAAATTTGCATTAAAATTTATTGATTAAATAGCTGTTTGTAAGTATATTTTAAATATGTGAAACAGAAATTAAAAACTTAACGACCCCCTTGAGGTTATTAAGCGACCCCCCTGTGGGTCGCGACCCACAGTTTGGAAACCGCTGATTTAAATAATAAGCCAAGCTTAATAGTGAAATATTATTTGCACGTAACAGTACATAAATAACAATTTTAAGAGTTTATACAAAATAATAAGAATCATATAGTGATTTAAATAAATAATTAATCGTTCATCACGAGTGATACTTAATAACATCACAACACTGTAAGTAAGATAAAATTAATTTACATTTAGTGTTCATCTTCTCAGTATATTTCATTTGTAACTTATTTGGTAATACTTTAAGTTATGGAAGTTTATAAAATTCCAGGAGATGGCAATTGCCTTTTAATGCTATTTTCCATCAGCTACAAATGAAAGAACCCCAGAAAACATCCTGCAGTGTTAATCAGTTACGGACTATCGTAACTGAGTACCTCAGGAATAATCTTAATGATTACAGTCCAACTTTGCTGGATTCTTGTCGTTCTATATATTCATCTAAACTTAAAGTGTCTGAAAGTAATTTAATAACAAAATATTTAACTAATTTACAACAAGATGGTTTCTGGGGTGGTGCTGAATGTCTATCAGCAATTTCAAAATTAAGAAACATACAAATTAATGTTCATTACCCCAATTCCCAGCACCAAGTCAATTTTGTTCCTGAAACTCCAGAATACAATTTTGAAATTAATTTATTATACACCGGAAACCATTATGACAGTTTGGTTCCACAACGTAATTCATCTTCACCACAATTATCAGCTACCTCACTTTCACATCATCTAAGTAATACTCATAATACAGAACGAGTCATTCAAGCCACTGAGAATAATCCTTACATACTTGTTGATATAACACAACCTAGTCCTTCACCAATATCTAATATATCTAATTTCCTTTGTTTTGGTACCTGGAATGTTCGCGGAATTAATCATACCCAAAAGCGCGATCAAATTGACTCAATTTTATATAAAAATAATATCGACATTTGTAGCATACAGGAGATCAATATGAGTTCAGGCATGTGTTCCTCAGAAAATTATACATGGTACTTATCTAACATTAGTCACACTAAACGGCGCGGCGTAGGAATATTAGTTAGAAAGAAATCCTCCTTTCGTGCTAAACATATTAAACATTACTGTGGGTCAATAATTACTCTACTCGGACATTTACCCAATTTAGGAGAAATCCTCTTTATCTCTGCCTATGTTCCACCTCAAACCTCACAATATAATCGCCGACGCTCATCTAAAATATTCTCAACATTATCCTCAATAATTGACCGATGTCCATAATCATGGGACTTGATTGTGTTAGGCGATTTTAATGCTCACCTTAGTGTCAACGATTGTTGTAATTCTGCTAACATTGGCACAAATTTATACCACAACAAATCTAATGAAAATGGCACTTCATTAGGTCTCCTCGCTAGTTCAGCCAATCTTTTTATTGAGACCACTAAGGGAAGACATAAGCCCATTTACACATGGACAGATGGACATAGTCGCTCACAGGTTGATCATATCTTAACACGACAAAAACCACTTTTAATATTTATCCATTCCATTAAGGTAGATATATTCTATCCTGACTTAAGCGACCATTGCCTTATGTGGATAAAATGCACTCCACGCAGAAAGGTCGCCTCAGTAGCAATTAGTAAACAACAGCACATACCAACAGCCACAGTAACCACAGCATCATACAATTTTAAATTTGTAAACGTAGGACTTTTACAGAATGATAATATTAAAACGGAGTTTCAAAAACAACTTGTTACAATATATGAGCATTCTATAAACGAGAGTGGAATCAATAATCATTGGAATACCATAATTGACAGTATTAAGATAACTACCCAAAAAGTTTTATATAGCAAAACTCCCTTGACCCCTAAGCGTTGTAGAGCACTTGCTGCTTTCCAAAGCGCAAGACATTATAAAAATCGACAACCTCTCGACCCAAATGCTCATAGATCTTTTAAGAGCGCCAGACAATCATTAATGCAAGCTTATAATGAACACCGATCACTCGAGTGTCAAGAATTTTTTAAAAACCTAACCGATTACAAACCATCCGATCGAATTCGTAAAACATACCAATATTTTAAACAACATAAAAAAGACAATAATACAACTGCAGGAACCTACATTCCAATATCTTCATGGCTTCGTGAACTAAAAAAATCCGAAGGAATCTGGCCTTCTTTAATCACTGAATCTGATTATTGTCCATTGTCCTAATGGACAATAATCAGCCCAGCGAAGACGATATAAGAACTATAATAAAGTTTATAAGATCAGGAACTGCACCAGGAAGGGATGGAATTCCGATTGAATTCTTTAAACATGCGCCAGACAATGTAATCCACGCTATACATTCAGTAATTGAAAAGGTTTGGATTAACAATGATCCTCCTTCTGAATGGCTTGAAACCATACAAATTCCAATTCCGAAGGTAAAGCATCCATCAAATATTAACGAATTCCGTAGAATTACTTTATGTAATGTAGGTTACAAAATCTATTCAAAATTACTTCTCAACCGGTTAGATGAACATTTAAATTTACCATCAACATATCAAGCAGCTTTCCTAGCTAATCGATCAACAGAAGATCATATGTTTACAATAAGGCGTGTTCTAGACGAAGAGTGGCGCGCTGGCAATCGGGTTTATGTATTATCAATTGATTTATTGAAAGCCTTTGATACAGTAGATCTAACCGTGGTTACCGAATGTTTACAGCAATATGTACCACACTATTTGGTTAATCGTATCATCAAGGCTTGTTTTTGGGAACATACCTCAATAAAATGGTACAATATGTGTACTGAGAAGATCAAGTAAAAATTAAGGGGTTAAACAGGGCTGTCCTATATCACCACGTATTTTTAATTTTATTTTAAACGAGGTTTTGGTTACCGTAACAGATTTATTTCCTGAATTAAAATTGAAACAACAGGATCACTTACAATTACCTCTAATTCTTACTTATGCTGATGATATTATTCTTATTACCTGGGACATTACCACAATTGAACCCATTCTTGAATTGTTCATTAATTCTCTAAGTGTATAGTTGGTTTAGAGATAAATCCAACGAAGTGTACTACACTTATCCGAGATCCCGATTCCTGCTTTGATCCTACCTCTAATCTTAACTTAGCTGGGATAAACTTTACGCGTGTAGATATAATGCGTTATTTAGGCACATATTTGAGCTCAAATTTGGAACGACCACATACTATTCGAACTCGTTATCATCAAGCATTAGGAATCACAAGACAAATGCAAAAATTTATAAAAAAAGAATAAAGTTCCATTTAATACAGCAATTAGGATGTATAATACTGTAATATCTCCTATAATAACATATGGACTAAAGACACCAGCTCTGACATTTGCTAATCGTCGTCGTTTAAGAAAATATGAGTTCTACATTTTGAAAAAATTAACTGAGTTTAGTACCAATAAACCCACATCTCGAAAGGTGAAAGTTGTATTAAGTGGCAAAACTATAACTAAAAGAATTAAAGCCCAACGAATAAATTATTGGAGACATATCCATCGACGGGGACCCACTCATATTTTACAAGCTGCAATGGCCTATAATGTCGGTCCAAAAAAAATAGGACGGCCTTGTTACACATGGAATGAATCACTTCGACAAGATTTAAGTTATTATGGTAAATCTACTTCCGAATGGGAAGTTCTTTTATCAAATCGTACCGAACTGCGAAAAACTACCAATGAAATTTATTCAAATGACGAGTCTGATTCCAGTGAATTACTGGAAGAAGAAGATCCAGAAGTACACATCCATTTATAATTTGAACCACCATAATCAGTTATGTTTCTTTTATAATTCAAAATTGAGGATTAGGCCTAACATAGTTGGGGAAACCTCAAAAATAAAAACGCATTGGAGCCTACCTCTTGGGTAATGGTGGAAACAGCTTAAATCTGATATCCCTGAACACTCAAAACATTCACGTATATTCATACATACTAACCAAAATATTCACCTATCCTCTCATACAATCACACTTCACAAACTAAAATCGAGTATAACAAATTTAGAAATAAACACTCACTACTCACTGCAACACAAAACAAACCAACCAGCCCTTCACCTTCGAACTGTCACAACACATCAACTCAAACTCAATAGACATCACCACCTAATTCAAGTTTGTGGCTCAAAAACCAACCCCAATAATTAAAAATATAAATTCACACATAATATTCATTACACTAACAAGTCAACCAATAAATATACATTTGTAATATACACAAGACGAAGTCATTTCAAGCATAACAACATCCACAGAAGATATTTAAATTTAAATCTAAATCTAAAGCTATAATTAAATCTGAAACATAAAATTTAATAAAATTAAAATTAAGCTGAAAATATACAACCTGACTTTTTAGTTTCCCTTGCTAGTACATCTTCTTTTGTGCTTCATTGGTCGTTATAGTTGGAAATCTACTAATAATTCAACTTCACACGAATTCCTCATTCCCGATTATTATCATTGATTCAACTCATCTAATGCATGATGTCAACAAATTACGGGAATTTAGTGCGTTTGCCAAGAATAAAACAAAAGAAAATAATGAATTGAACTTACAAATTACACTAGATACAAAAAATTGGATAAATAGATAGAGACATTGAAAGGTGACAAAGAAGTTATTCTCCATCACCAGAACAGAACGTTCATACAATTCACCATTATGCGATCACATATGCACATCTTATGTTGGAGAGCTGTACCTATAGGAGTCATTTGGGTTACAAAAAACTTACGAGGAATATGTGTCACAAATCACAAACCCTTCTTCACTAACATGACCAGATGAAAGTATCGTTTAACAGTAAAAGATTTATATTATGCTCAGAGAGGGTAAATAAAAAAAGTTGCAGAAGATGCAGAACAATCAGTCTGAAATAATTCCAGTGTGTCCAACTGTCTATTTCATATAAATTGTTTAGACAGCAGATATTTTCAGTATAAATAAAACCTTTTAAATAAAAACAAAGCAGAATTAAAAATGTTTTACAACAGTATAGTTCTTTGATTGTTTGGGCCTCCATATTGAAAATCCAAATAGTCATATAACAAAATAAGAGCAGAGGATTGATTTTTCAGTCATTAATAATTAAAATTAAACCGATCAAACAGCATAGTGGTTAAAACTTTGGCGTTATGATCGGGAGGTACCAGGCTCGCATTTCGATAGAGGTAGGATGGAAAAGGGAATTTTCATCAACATATTACAATCTGTGATAAAATCGAACACAACTATGACCCCGTGTTGGAGTGCACAACTAATAGGCCGACCCATCTTCTATATACCGGTATAGGCTGTAATAAAAAAAAAAAATAAAAAAAAAATTAAAATTAAAACAAGTATGGGTTTGAAATGAAAATAATTTACACTTTTATCACGGAACAAAAACCTTTTAACGTAGGTAAAATAATTTTCACCTTTACCGTAAATTGTGATCCAATCACCTTTTATACCGAGGCACAATAATCGTACACATATTATTCCCATCAATTCAATTTAATAATAAAATTGCAATTCAACTTAACCATTTTTATAATAATTATATAATTTATTGTTTTTTAAAAAATGAAAATAGAATAAAAATTTGAAAAACATTTCCACAAAAATCATAAAAATTTGAGAAGCAAAATAAGTAAAATGCTAATAAATCCACCTAATTTATTCATTCACTCCTGGGTGTGTGTGTGTAAGTTGTTTTGTTCGTAACCATCAAGAGACTCCCCAATTTTTTGTATGAAACAACAAAAGAAAATTGTGTTCATTTTCCATTCTATATTTTTCCAGGATTATAAGAAAATGATTTTCGTTTTAATCAAATGAAGTGCATTTACGTGTTTTGAATTGGAAATTTGTTTTCTTTTTATTTTTGATATTATTTATATTTTTGTTTGGTTTGGTTTTTCTTGTACTGTTTGTTATTTCGAAGACGAAAGAAAAATTTTTGAAAAACTTATTTTAGTGTCTTCTCTATAATATGTATAGTATGTATCATGTATGTAATGTGGAGTTTGGTGGTGTTGATGACGATGACAATATTATTTATAGTTATGATATGTGGAATATTAGCTAAGTGTATTATACTGTAACTATATTTTATGCTCACATATATTTTTGTAATATGTGTGGTGACCATAATATAAGGGGGTGGGTCTGGGGGATACAAATTAATTTAATAAATTTGTTTTTTATTGTTTTTATTATGATTAGATTGGGAAATTATTCGGTTTAATTTTTCAAATTCAATTTTCATCATAAAATATGAAGCAAATATGTGTGTCTGGCCAACAATGCAAAATTAAAACAGATGATGTTGTGATACGTTTATTTGGTAGAGCTGATTTCTTAGAGTACTAAAACCCTTGTAGTCGTGGCAAACCTCGTTTTTAGATAGGTACCTCGACGGGCTTTAAGCCTAACTTCCATATTGCCAATCTATACATTGTACAATATACAACATACAACAAAATGCAAAGGCGACACCAAGAAGAAAACATGTGTACTATTCACTAATCGCATTCCTACTCACCAAAAATTTAATTTGAAAATTACCAAGTTGTAGCTTTGTAGAAAAATAGTAAATATTTAATATTTATCAATTAAATGAAATAATCTTAATAAAAAAGATAAGTTTGAATTAAAATAAAAAAGTGGAGGTGCGAATATGTTGTGGCCAACACTTTCTTTTGCCACGAATGTATTCATTGATTGTATTCATTGAGAATATACCACTTCTGATTTCTAAAGAGAAAAATTAAACGGACACTCTTGGTAAATTTGACTTGTAAAGGGTTATCCAATTCAAGCTTGATAAAGTAAACTTAAAAAAAACACACAAAATATTCGGAATGTATTGTAATTTTTATTTCATTTTACAGATTGATCCTTGCCATTTTTAGTTAAACAAGATATCGTTCAAATGTCCTCCACGGGACTTCTTACAGGCCTTGATTCTTTTGAGGTAATTTTCAATGACTTTTCGGCACATTTCGGGCGGTATCTCGGCCATTACCTTACGAATATTAGTTTTCAATTCGTCAAGAGTTTGAGGATTGTTTGCGTAAACACGATCTTTCGCGTAGCCCCACAAAAAGAAATCCAAAGGCGTTAAATCACAGGATCTTGGAGGCCAATTGACATCAGCCAATCGCGAAATCAAACGTCCAGGAAATTTCTCTTGCAAAAGATCTCGATTTGCTCGTGTTACGTGACTGGTTGCTCCATCCTGCTGGAGCCACATATCGTCAAGATCATAATCTTCGATTTTCGTAAAAAAATAATCGGTTAACATGCGGCCATAGCGCTCAGAATTGACGGTAACGGTTCGTCCATGGTTGTTCTCAAAAAAATACGGCCCAATCACACCACCAGACCACAATGCGCACCAAACAGTGACTTTTTCCGGGTGTAATGGCTTCTCTACAATCAATTGTGGATTTTCTGAGCCCCAAATTCTACAGTTTTGCTTATTAACGTATCCACTAAGAAAAGGAAAAATGAGCTTCATCACTGAAGAAAATTTTGTTCGAAAAATCAGCATCAGCAGATTTAATAATTTTAACGCGTTGGTCGATTGTTAAATGCTCCATATTCTTAAATGGCAGAATGTCAACTAAATAAATGACAGCGTACTTGACGTTTATCTTTGACAGATGTCGGAATACAGAATTCTACTTTATCAACCTAGAATTGGATAACCCTGTATAATCAAAAAACATTTTCCTTGCTTAAATTAAAAAAAACGACAAGGTCAATCCTTGTTGGTTGAAAATTCACCCTTTAAATTTATTTAATGTCCCATTGAAGCAGCTTCTTCTGGTACACAGATTTGCAAATTTCGCAAGGAATGTTCTTCCGAATAGTCAATCCGCCTGAACTGTAGAGATACCGAATTTTGGTGAAATAAAGTTTTTCTTTATCAAAACTGGTCATTTCCGATTCAATATTAAAAATGGTCTCTAAAATAATTCCGAAAAATAAAAAGCTCCTGTGGCGCTGTTCTGGGAATAGAGAATTGGGGAAATAATTCATATATAATTTCTGTTTAAACCTTTTTTTCTGGCCTACTGAGGTAAAAAGCTAGTGCTATATTTTTTTTAAAACAAAGTTAAATTCTAAATATTTTTCCCTTTAAATTTAGATATGGAAAAATTATTCCCAATTTATAAACATTTACATCAAACTTTAATTCTCAGTGGCACTATTTTGGCTTTCCATGGGAATAGGGAATTGGAAAAAATATTTTCATAGCATTTTTGTCTAAATTATATTTTTCTGGCCTACTGTTGGAATTAGTTTGGTGTAAATATTTTCGAAACAAAGTTGATTGGGAAACTTTTGTTCCACAACATTTTTATATGCCTTTGTTTCTAAAATATTTACACCCAACTAATTCTAAGGCCGCTATGAAAGTATTTTTTGCAATTCCCTATTCCCAGGAAAAGCCAGAATAGTACCACAGTAGGCCGGAAAAAAATATTTGAACAGAAATTACATATAAATTCATTCCCCAATTTCCTATTTCCGGGGAAGAATTACCAGTGGCTCTATTCTGGTAATTCCTCGGGAATAGAGAATTGGGGAAGAGTTGATTCTTGTGAAAGAATTTTTTGTCTACTGTAGTTGCACATTCCAATCGAACTTGCACAACTTGTCGACCTTTGAGAGCTAATAACAAAAAATTAAAAGAAAATTTGGAAAAACTAGAAAAACTAGGCACGAGTTTTACATGTTATCTAATGAATATAAAAAAAATCTAGAAGAAAATGTTCACACAAGTGCTTATCGAACCTGCACAAGATACCATTACTATGGTACAAGACCCTCTTAAGTATGTAGTTTCACTCTAATCAGTCATTCCGTTTCAACTGTAGAGAAGTAACAACATATAGTCTGACCTCACGCACACATGTACACACACAGAGTTTTTTAAAATGTGCTTTTTTGGTAAAGTAGAAAATTAAGTGTAAATTAAAATAATTTTTTTTAATTGTTCATTTTCAGAATTCATGTTAAAATGATTACACCACGGAGAGCTAGGATATTTTCGTTATCGAACGCGTTATATATGAGTTAATCCACTATCATCTGGACAATAATTCTTCCTTCTTCAACTTATATCGCAGTGTCTTCTAAATTGTATTCGGAAATGAAAGCACCACATGAACTCACCAGGAAATGCGCCAGTGTGAGTGTATTGAACGAAATATTATCCTCTGAAATGAGATATAATGGTCTGGAGTTCGTTATACCTCTATTTTATACAATGCAGTCGCTATTTCCTTGACTGTGGGTTTAGAATTGCTAGTAGCTCTACTGAGAGTGGTTCACAAGGTGGTTGGACTGTAGTTCAGACCGAGGTATAAACGCAGTTCTCATCTGGAGTTCGTTATACCTCTATTTTATACAATGCAGTCGCTATTTCATTGACTGTGGGTTTAGAATTGCTAGTAGCTCTACTGAGAGTGGTTCACAAGGTGGTTGGACTGTAGTTCAGACCGAGGTATAAACGCAGTTCTCATCTCCTGTGCCATCTCTGTATACAACTTAAAAAATTACACACATTACTTGCTCGCAACGGCCACCAGTACCTACTCCATAATAATGGTAGGGCCCTCCTTCAGGGCTTTCGCGTTGAGCTAACAACCCAATCTTTAATAAACATTTGATTCAATTTTCAACAAAAGCCTCGGACAAATAACTCGGACTTACATACAACAACAACCTCGGAAAACATCGAAATATAAGGACTGCGATTTAAAATTTGGCACATGAAATGTATTCAGCTTAAACCGCTTGAAGAGCCTCGACCAACTCTTCGATCAGACATCTCAATACATCTAGACCTAATTGCACTACAACCAACTAGAGTTATCGGCAAACACACTATCGATCACAGTCGTTACGGGTTCACACTCTGCCAAAGTAATGAGTTCTGTAGGCTCGATTTCAGTTTCTGATCAGCAATCGTTTACATTCAATAAACAACCGAATCTGCCTACTCAGAGCGCACTCACGTAATCCAACATCTCATTTGAAACATTCATGTCCAAAATGTGGTGAAATCAGAACAAGTCAAAGACATTTTTATTCACTTTGTAAAAAATGTTTTGGGTGGTGTCGTCGATCGATCGTCGTACGAGGAAGACGCGTTTTTGCCTTTCTCTGTATAGAGAATTGAAACTTAAATTTTTTTTTTTCTGTTTTAAATAAATAAATAAATAATATTTTGTATATAAGAGTTATAAAAATTAAATATTAAATATATAATATAAAGTGTTGATGGATTGGTGTTAGTAAGTTGAAACGTGAATTAGCGTGAAGGTGTCTAGGTTGTTGTGACGGGTTGTTTTGTTGTTTGTGTGACGCACTGACGCAGCAATGGTGAACGCATCACAAGCTAAGTGCTTTTGTGTTTCATATTTTTATTTATACTTTGTTTAGTTTATATTTTATTTAATTTTTATTTTTTTGTAAAAAATTTATATAAATTTTAATTTTATTAATGTAAATATTTTTTAATATACGCATTTGTGATATGTCGTATGGTTTACGATTGTGTGTGTGTATGGATATATGTACGTACATTCACGTAGTTTAGTTTAGTCAAATAAGACAAAAAGGATGAAAATAAAAATACTCTTCTGTTGCTTGTCATTCATTTTCCGTTCATTTTTAAATGAATTTTTTATGCTAATTTCTCTTCGCTCTTGAATTGTAAAATGAATTTTCAGAAATGTTATGTAGTAGAAAACGAATAGTGTCTAATGAGCGAATAATGAGAAACTAAAATGGTTGATCTTATTTTTTGTGTTAGCGAACGGGATCTACTGCTCTTTTGGTTTTACTTTGCTATTCTAATAAGAAAGCGAAAATTCATTGTAGTACTGATTGGATAAAATGTATTGTTGCCTGTATTGAACGATCGAATAGAGAATACATATCATTTCTTTCTACTTTATTCTTGATAAGTGAATAGTAAAACAAAATATTTTTTGTTCTTTTACATATTTCTTGTTGATCAGTTTTACAAATAATGCATTCATTCCGTGGAAAGATTTGCTGACAGCAATTTTTTTACTGAGAATACGCAAAAGAAAAACTTTAAAATTTCATAAGAGTGACAAAGAACAGAAATATTTTTTATTTCATTTTATAGTAAAATTTTATATATATATGTATGTATATGTGTGTGTATGTGTGTAGATATGTATGTATATGTGTATATATATATAAATATTCATGACTTTTTTGTAGATTGATTTAAAGGGATGAGACCTCATATGTGTTACGGCATGGCAAAGGGAAAATGGTTTTTAATTTTTTATTTCCATTTGTAATGACAATTAAATCTTTGTTGTGATATCCTTCGGCCTTTTAATGTTGACTGTTTTTTTAAAATTGCTTACTGCTGGCACTATTTTATCTAAAAGAATTTCTGGCTCAATAATATTTCTCGAAACAGGTTCGTCTTTGCATGGGAATGATATATACGAATATCGATTGATTTGAATTCTAAATCCTAATCAACGACCTGCTCATGTACCAATTGTGTAAAAAGCCTTCCGCGTGGTTCTATCTTCCGTTCGTGTCATCACCTCACATAAATCATGATCGTTTTGTTTGATTGAGACAATATACTGCGGAAGATGCATAAAATCATTTTTGGGCTTAATTGGAATTCTAGCAAATCGCAATTCTAGCAATTAGCATTAATTTGGGAGAGGCTTAGTTCAGCTGGGTCATCTGTCAACTTGTTGCGAAATAACCATCCCAAACAACACATAAATTCAATTAACATTTCAATCATAAGCAAACAATGTTCTAATTTTCCTATTCCCACGCGCAACACACAAAAACACGTGTGCGTAAAGAATTTAAGAAAATTACAAACTATAAAAACAAACCCAGAAAGAAACCTTGCACATGAGAAAAAATGTAATTTCATGCAAATTAAAATTCGAACAAGTTATTAATTTTCTGACCCAAAACCCAATTAAAATTTTTAAAAACAATCTAAATGTGTGACACAAAAAATTTACGAGTGGAAAACTACCACTCAGCACCATTTTGAAACAAAAACAAAAATTAATAAGGGCTATAGTATATAAGCCAAAAAATTGTAAAATGTTTTTTTAGTTAATCAGAAAAAGTGGTCAATCACAAAATAGTATCTCATCAACAAACAAATTTAAATAGTTCAAATAAAAGTCTAAATAGTGTGAACCAAATATTTTAAAATCTATATGTGAAATTTATATCTACTCAGTGTGTAATCGAATTGAAAAGTCTATCAATAAAGCTTTTATTTACTTTCATACATTTCATATACAAAATCAAATTTAAGTAGTTCAAATAAAAGTCTAAACAGTGTGAACCAAATATTTTAAAATCTATATGTGAAATTTATATCTACTCAGTGTGTAATCGAATTGAAAAGTCTATCAATAAAACTTTTATATACTTTCATACATTTCATATACAAAATCAAATTTAAGTAGTTCAAGTAAAAGTCTAAATAGTGTGAACCAAATATTTTAAAATCCATATGTGAAATTTATATTGAACACTCTATCAATGAAAACTTTATATACCAAAATCAAAATTTAATAAGTTCAAGTTAAAAGTCTAAATAGACAAACCTATAAAAGTTACCAAAATATTACACGTAAAATCCATAAGCAAAATTGTTAATATATGTAAATTATTGTGTCGAAATTTAATTGTCAATAAAAGTATAAATCACAAAGTAAACAATCTAATAAATTAATTGTGTTTTGATTTAAAATAGTGAAATACAGTGCATTCATTATTATTTAACGTATAACATTCATCAACTCTTCCAATACAAGTATAATCAGGTAAGAACTTGACACTACAATTTAATTTCCACTACATTTTTATATTACATCAAATTATATTATTTATATTATTTCACAATATATTTAATCCAGTTACTAATTAAAATTATCATTTACTAAACAAATATAATTCAAACCATTTTCAACTACATACAAATATTTATAACATTTTTATAAACTATTCCACAATATTAACTCTCTACGATACTATTCTCATACATAATATATATATATACATTTTACAGCATGTAAAACTCGCATGTACAATATATACGCTATGTACAATATATACGCTATGTACAATACTAGCGCATAATTCTTATTTGAAATCAATTACTATCAATAATAAACTTTGTCAAACAAATACAACAGCAACATTAACATTACATGTAAAACATTGGCGCTGTAGTTTACGAACCCGTGTCAACATAATCTTAAGTAAAAATAAATTCACGCGTACAAAAACAAATCTCTTAGGTCGAACACTCATCCACTAAAAAACCAATCTCCCAACTTACACACCCTTTCGCACTACCTTTTGGTCGAACACCCCTTTACCAAAATAAAGTAAAAGTCCCCCCGAGGTTGTAAAACCCTTTCACCCAAATTTGCAGTTGTAAAAAATTCTCTTGTTTCCCCAAAATCGTAAAGCAAAATCAAGATCTCAAATGATCAACAAAAACTACAAATTAAATGAATTAAATGAGTGGAACCGCACCATTCAGCAGTAAATCAAATAAAACTACAAGATCACCAACTCGAGCAAGCGAAAGGCTCAGAATAAAATCAGAACCCAACGAGCTACACTCGAGGATCAAAAATCACTCAAGTATTCCAGTCAACAAGGAAAAAATCCAAACACCACAAACCATAAGTGAACAAGTTAAAATCCCAGCAGAAAAACAAATCGAAAAGGACACCCAGGCAACACAGAAGCCCCAGATCACAGATTTCGAAGACACAGGCAAACGCTCAACAAACACAAAAATGAACCAAGCAGCAATCCAACAGAACATAGCGAGCTTTGTGCCTGAGTTTAACGGCGAAGAAAACAACAACAGAACCAACAACTTAACCAGATTCCTTGGAACGGCAGATAGCGTCTACGAAACATTAAAGACAGAAGAAGAAAAAACCATATTCAACAAACTAATCAAACTAAGACTAACAGGTGATGCATACATAAGAATTTCACACAGGAACATCAACAGCTACACAGAACTTCGGGAAACACTAAACAACATGTACGCAGATTCATATTCATTAAATGAGCTCGAAAGAAGATTCACAAACACACAACAATCATATGGAGAATCGATAAGAAACTACGGCTACAGACTTCTAGAAGCATTAGAACAATATAAAACAGGCTACAAAACCAAGTACAACCTGGACGAAATAGACGAAGCATATACACAACACCTCAACACCACATCTGTACAAGCATTCAAATATGGACTAAACAACACAATTCTACGCGAAAAAATCGCAACAATAAAAGCCAAAAATGTCGACGAAATAGTGAATGAAACAGAAACAATAGACAAAATGCTAACCGGATCAATACAAAACCCAACAACACAAAATATAAACAAACTAATTCCGCAAATGCCATCCCAAACCTTCTTACCACAGAGCAACATTTACACAAGAGTCCCAGTCACATGCAACTACTGTCAACGACAAAATCATACATGGGATCAATGCCGTACACGAATGAACCAAGAAAGAATGAGCAGAATGACACAAACTCAGCCGTACAACCAACAACAACAGAGATATTTCAATAGATTCCACCAAACACTGAACCCATACCACAACTCATTTAACCAAGAACAATTCCGCAGACAACAACCACAAAATAATCAAAGCAACTACAGGCAAAATAACAGCACACAGCAACACAACAGCCAATATCCAACGACTTCACAGCAGATGTATAACAAACCAAACCAGCAAACGAACAGATTCACTCCGAAATTTTGCTCTCATTGTAAAATTACTACAGGACACACATTCGATGAATGCCGAAGTAAATTCTACACGAGAAACCTAACTCAACATAATAACAACGCAAACCCAGGCGCACCTCCCGACACAAACGGCTTAACAGAAAAATTCACAGGAATGAGAATCAACACATTATACCCGCAACAAGCACAAACCGATTATAACATACCACAACAACCTCAGCAGGGAAACTCCAGCGGATCCGACCAGCTGTAGGAGAGCCACTGCCACCGGATCAAAATCAAACAAACCAAACATATAACGAACAAAACGAAAATCAAAACTACTCTCTCCAAATGGGTATCATTCCAGAAATGTACCTAAATCATTTCAATCATACGAGCCAAGACGCTCACTCTATTCTAATAAATAAACAAAAGAGCCCAGACGCTCCTCTTAAATCATTAACAAACAAACAGACGAGCCCAGACGCTCCCATTAAACAAGTAGTATATAAGAAATCGAGCCCAGACGCTCCCATAGAAATTTTAGTAAATAAGGAAAAGAGCCCAGACGCTCATAACACAAACCAACAAACAAAAAACAATCATCCAGGTCAAGACGCTCCAACATTAGAATTACACGAAATACAAACAGACGACGACGACATTATCCAAGAAACAGCAAACTTACAAATTGACAACATATTTTTAGTAATACACATCATAATCCTATACCTTTCTACTAAATTCTCAAAATACCATAACGTAGCGAAAACACAATTATCTAAGATCAAGCAACAAATAACGACTATCAAACAGAACATACTATCAAACATAAAACGAAATTTATCACATAATAAAAACATACTCTACAAACTTTCGAACAACAAAAATATCAAACACACGTCCACACGTAAATCAAACCACATCAAACAAACTTTTATAATTGAACAAAGTCACAAATCCCCTACCACGAAACGAAAACAACCAAATCAAATTAAAACAAACTTCCTAGAACAAGAACTAGACGAAACTGACCACAACAGCTTAAAAAACCTACTCTATCCAGAGAAATCCACGTTAATAAATTTATTATCCAAATATAAGACGAACAGAGACACTATATCCCCTCTTATAAACCAAAAAACAAGACCGAATTTATTAATAGATTCAGGTGCAGACGTATCAGTCATCAAACAGAAACACATCAATACGGACGAAGTCAACAAATTAGATACACTAACACTATCAGGCATCGGAACAGGCACAGTAAAAACAAACGGATCACTAACACTAACACTACAATTAAACGATGAACTAAAAATACAACACAAATTCCACACAGTACCGAACGATTTCCAAATTCTCGAAGACGGAATAGTAGGAAGAGACTTCTTTGACAAATTTAAAGTAGACATACTCTACAGTACGAATAATATTAAAATCAACGAACATTTAATCAAATTTTCAAACAGAACTAATTATAATATAATTCTACCAGCTAGAAGTGAAACAGTTATCGAAATACAAACATCCACAAACGAACCGACAATTTGCACAGCAACTGAAATAAAACCAGGGATATTTATTCCACACACATTAATACAACCAATCAATTACAAAGCAAAAATCATGATAGCAAATACGCTACCACAAGACAGCGAAATATCCGACTTTAAACCAATCTTAGAAACCCTACCGGAAGACATACAGTATTACCACACAGGACAAAAAATAGACTATTCTTCACGGCAGGACCAGATTATTAAAACAATAACAAACAATCTAGATACAAATAATAATGTAGAGGAGAATATGACAATACTCGACTTATGCCTCCAATATGAAGACATATTCTTTTTGGAAGGTGACAAACTGACAAGCATTCAAGGTATATACCACAACATAAACCTATATACAGATTCAAAACCGGTACACGTACAAAGATACAGACTACCTCAGACACACAAAGAAGAAATCAACAGGCAAGTACAAGAAATGTTAGATGACGGAAAAATACAACCCAGTACCAGTCCCTTCAATAGTCCACTCCTAGCAGTCCCCAAAAAACCAGGAAGCGACGGCAAGCCCAAATGGCGCGTAGTCGTAGACTTCCGCAAACTAAACGAGATCACAATTGGCGATTCCTTCCCTTTACCCAACATTAATGACATCTTAGACCAACTCGGTCATGCACAATATTTTTCAACGCTAGATATGGCTAGCGGTTACCATCAGATAGAAATGAATCCCAACGATGCACACAAAACAGCCTTCAGTACAGATTACGGTCATTTTGAATTCAATAGAATGCCCTTCGGTCTCAAAAATTCGCAGGCCACTTTCCAAAGAACAATAAACCACGTCCTAAGAGGATTTCAAGGTTTAAAAGGCTTTATATACCTAGATGATGTAATTATCTACGGTAAAAATTTAAAAGATCACAATAACAAACTTCTAGAAATTTTCCAAATCTGCAGAGTAAACAACTTAAAACTACAATGCACAAAATGCCAATTTCTAAGGAAAGAAATAACATTCTTAGGTCATCTCATAACCCCAGAAGGAATTAAACCCAATCCATCGACTGTAGAAGCAGTCCAAAATTTTCCAGAACCTAAAAATATAAGAGAAACACAATCTTTTCTAGGTCTCGCAAATTACTACCGCCGCTTTATACCGAAATTCTCCGAAATCGCCGAACCACTAACAAAACTGACCAGAAAAGGCACTCCATTCATTTTTTCAGAAAATTGTAAAACAGCGCTATCCACCCTAAAAAACCTATTGATAAAACCCCCCATCCTTAAGTACCCTGACATGAATAAACCCTTTACTCTTACTACGGACGCAAGTGACTACAGTTTAGGAGCAGTCCTTTCACAAATCCAAAACCAAACAGAGTTCCCAGTAGCCTATGCCAGCAGAGCATTAGGCAAATCAGAAAGAAATTACAGCACAATAGAGAAAGAAATGTTAGCCATTTATTGGGCGGTAAATAACTTTAGACCATATCTCTATGGCAAGAAATTCACAATAATCACTGACCATAAACCACTTACAGGAAATCTAACAAAAATACCTAACAGAATCTTAAAATGGAACCTAAAGTTATCTGAATATAATTTCGAAATTATACACAAATCTGGTAAAGCCAACACAAACGCAGACGCACTCAGTAGAATTAAA
This sequence comes from Nephrotoma appendiculata, assembly GCA_947310385.1. NCBI lineage: Eukaryota > Metazoa > Arthropoda > Insecta > Diptera > Tipulidae > Nephrotoma > Nephrotoma appendiculata. Next base: position 36,119 of record CAMZJQ010000383.1, on the reverse strand, counting down.
CAACAAAATCAAATCTCAGCAATCACAAGGGCACAAGCTAAAACCCAACTAGACACAACACCCAATACAAATCCCAATCCAGTCCACCATCCCCAGACAGATTCTACAAACTCTAATAACACAAACACACCTCCAAATTGCGCAAGACCACAGAACCGAAAACAAAATTTAATGAACAAAACAACCACACTAGCACAAGAAGAATTCACTCAAAATCTAGATTCAAATAACTTAAGAAATAATAAAATAGAAGTCGTGACAGACATAAGAAAAAGACAACAAATTTTAAATGAATATCACAATCTACCTCTAGGCGGTCATGCAGGCACATGGCGCACATACAAACGTATCAGAATGCTATACTACTGGCCGAAAATGTTACTAGATATCAACAAATTAATTAGAAACTGTCACACATGCAAAAGAAATAAAACCCACAGAAAGACAAAAGTACCACTACAATTGACTGACACATCAGAACACCCCTTCCAACGCGTAGCTTTCGATATTGTTGGCCCTCTTCCAACCACAGAAAATTCAAATAATTATCTGCTCACTTTTCAAGACGACTTATCCAAATTCTCAGGTGCCATTCCTATACCAAACCAGAACGCTAGCACAGTGGCAAGAGCACTATGCGAGCAATATATCACAAAATACGGAATCCCCGAAAAAATATTAACAGATCAAGGCAGTAATTTCATGAGTAACACATTTAAAGAACTCTGCAAACTTCTAAAATTAAAACACTTAACAACCACTGCATACCACCCAGAAACAAACGGTGCACTTGAAAAGTCGCATAACACATTGAAAGAATATTTAAGGTCTTTCACCAACCTCGATCGAAACAATTGGGACGAAATGTGCCACTACGCAATATTTGTGTATAACACTACACCACACTGTTCAACAAACTTTACCCCCTACGAATTAGTTTACGGACGACCAGCATTAATCCCCAGCGCAGTACAGAAAGACCCAGAACCGATATACAATTACGACGACTATGTTAACGAACTGAAAGCAAGACTAAGGGTCGCACACGCAATAGCCCGAGAAAAAATTATTAGCAAAAAATTACAAGTCAAGACACAATATGACAAATCAACAAAACCATTGATTCTCGAACCAAACGACTTAGTCTGGCTTAAAAACGAGAACAGACGAACAAAACAAGATGCCTTGTGGTTAGGCCCATACAAAGTTAGAGAAATAAACTCACCTGTAAATACTACCATAGAAATCAACAGAAAATTCATAAAAGTCCATAACAACAGATTACTTAAACAAAACTAAAATTAACTTAAATTCTTAAATAAATTTTACAGGACCAGGACTAAGAAACTACTCAATACAATAAATACAATTACCATTACCGTGCAGACACACAACACAACAAAATGGCCATGGGTATGCAAGACAAAAACACACATTAGTAAACCAACATGGAACGAAAAAAAAAATGACCGAACTTGAAAATGCGAAAATTTAAATGCATTAAACGGTAAAATATTAAAATAGCTTTTTCTTCAACGAGCAAAACAATAAAAACTAACACTCGAGGAAGAACAGGCTATACTTTAACAATTATTATTTCAAAAAAAAAAAAAACTAACACCTACCAATTAAGATAAAATTTCCTTTTTTAAATATTATATACCTAAGCAACAAAAGCAATATCATTTAAATCAATAATATTATTTTACACTATATCTCGATCAATCAAAACAAAGAATAAAATAAAACATTTAGCATATAAGAAAACTTTCAAAGATTAAAGCATTTAGTATATAAGAGAACTATCAATAAAAATTCAATTAGTACATAAGAAAACAAAAATAAATCATGCACAAATAAAAATTCATATCCCAAATTACACATACAAAAAAAAAAATTTTTACTTTCACACTAAAATCATTGTCATATAAAAACTAAATATCATGATAAAAACAAAATGAAACACACATTTAAATAAAAACTAAAGTATATAAGAAAAACAAAAATGGCTTCACTCAAAAATATTGCACACACAATGAAAACCTTACTTATTAAAATACATAATTTTCATATTTCTAATTATACATATAAAACAACAAAATATTGTCATCAAAATATATACATACATAAAAACACATAACTGTACAAAATGGGCATCATAAAAAACAATACTACGTTGCATAAAATTACACAGTAAAATTTCTCGGTCAAGTAATACAAATAATAAACATAAATTTTCAAGGTTGAAAATAAGCAAAATGGTAATATGATATATGTAAACAAACAAACGACTGTAGGTCAAGGAACAGCAAAATACACAATAACGGCACGCGACAAAAAGACAACACCGAAACAGGAAAAATAAAAACGAGAAATAAGAGACAACCACATGTAAGTCAAGGTCTTTAAGACACAGCAAGAAACTAAGGACAATAACCTACACCACAGGAAGATACATAGACAAAAAATGAAGCAATAATAATAGACAATAATACAACAAAAACTATATAACAACAAATAACTCATTACTCTATACAAAATAAATACACATATAATATTGAATAAAAAACTAATAACACGTGGTAACCTAAATGAACAGCATCAGAACATACAGTACAAAATACAAGACCAGAGAAACGGAACAACGGCAACATTAAAAAACCAGACAAAATTCATCTCAGAAAACACACAAGCAGCACAACGAACTTCAAACCAACACGTCAACGAAACAAACCAAGACACATATACATATATATCATATTAGCAAAAATTTTTTCAACAACCTCAAAATTTTAGCTTTTTCAAACGGGGGAAGTGTTGCGAAATAACCATCCCAAACAACACATAAATTCAATTAACATTTCAATCATAAGCAAACAATGTTCTAATTTTCCTATTCCCACGCGCAACACACAAAAACACGTGTGCGTAAAGAATTTAAGAAAATTACAAACTATAAAAACAAACCCAGAAAGAAACCTTGCACATGAGAAAAAATGTAATTTCATGCAAATTAAAATTCGAACAAGTTATTAATTTTCTGACCCAAAACCCAATTAAAATTTTTAAAAACAATCTAAATGTGTGACACAAAAAATTTACGAGTGGAAAACTACCACTCAGCACCATTTTGAAACAAAAACAAAAATTAATAAGGGCTATAGTATATAAGCCAAAAAATTGTAAAATGTTTTTTTAGTTAATCAGAAAAAGTGGTCAATCACAAAATAGTATCTCATCAACAAACAAATTTAAATAGTTCAAATAAAAGTCTAAATAGTGTGAACCAAATATTTTAAAATCTATATGTGAAATTTATATCTACTCAGTGTGTAATCGAATTGAAAAGTCTATCAATAAAGCTTTTATTTACTTTCATACATTTCATATACAAAATCAAATTTAAGTAGTTCAAATAAAAGTCTAAACAGTGTGAACCAAATATTTTAAAATCTATATGTGAAATTTATATCTACTCAGTGTGTAATCGAATTGAAAAGTCTATCAATAAAACTTTTATATACTTTCATACATTTCATATACAAAATCAAATTTAAGTAGTTCAAGTAAAAGTCTAAATAGTGTGAACCAAATATTTTAAAATCCATATGTGAAATTTATATTGAACACTCTATCAATGAAAACTTTATATACCAAAATCAAAATTTAATAAGTTCAAGTTAAAAGTCTAAATAGACAAACCTATAAAAGTTACCAAAATATTACACGTAAAATCCATAAGCAAAATTGTTAATATATGTAAATTATTGTGTCGAAATTTAATTGTCAATAAAAGTATAAATCACAAAGTAAACAATCTAATAAATTAATTGTGTTTTGATTTAAAATAGTGAAATACAGTGCATTCATTATTATTTAACGTATAACATTCATCAACTCTTCCAATACAAGTATAATCAGGTAAGAACTTGACACTACAATTTAATTTCCACTACATTTTTATATTACATCAAATTATATTATTTATATTATTTCACAATATATTTAATCCAGTTACTAATTAAAATTATCATTTACTAAACAAATATAATTCAAACCATTTTCAACTACATACAAATATTTATAACATTTTTATAAACTATTCCACAATATTAACTCTCTACGATACTATTCTCATACATAATATATATATATACATTTTACAGCATGTAAAACTCGCATGTACAATATATACGCTATGTACAATATATACGCTATGTACAATACTAGCGCATAATTCTTATTTGAAATCAATTACTATCAATAATAAACTTTGTCAAACAAATACAACAGCAACATTAACATTACATGTAAAACAAACTGGCTGTTTTGACGTGTAAATGGAGTAATAGGAAAATTCCTTGGCCGATTATTTTCGGATTTATTTTGTTAAAAAATCCAGTACTTCACCCGGGATTTATGTTGAAATCCCGGTTCAGCTCAACATATCAGATTCGAACATGATTAGTTAAGACATTGCTTAGCACGGCCGAACTCCAGAACTTCTCTAAAATCCATTTTTACATTCACATTTAATTCTGCTTACCTGATTTGACAATAATTGGTCGGGGTATGGCCAAGTTCTATTCAGAATTATCGAATTTTAGAACTTTATCAAAATCAAAAAGACACATTAAAATCCCAATACAAGTTGATCCTAATTTATTAGAATCCTAGCCCAGCTTTATAATCTGAACTGGAAAATTTCGGTTGGAAACGGCATGTTTCATTCCTTATAGCTGAATCCGAAAATTTCGTCAAATTCGGCTTTGCACCCGAATTTGATCATCATTTGTTTTGAGTTTGCTTAGTTCCATTGAACATGCTACAGTGCCAATCCAATTCTGCGTACCATATTTAACAGTTATTGGTTGAGGAATAGTAAAGTTCCATTGAGCATGATATAAATATCCTGTGCACTATAATTATACTTTGCAATTAATGGAATATTCTCTTCTTTGGTGAACAAAACTAATAAAATATTTTAAATTTTTGAATTAAATTAAAATTGTTTGAAATATCCTATCAGGTAGTTAATCTGGTATTGAATAACATTGATATTTTTCCGGGAACCATTGCCTTTGGGATGCCTTACATATAAAATTTGTTGTTTTTTTTTTTTTCGATTTAAGGGTTAAATACTAATGAATTTTAGACTGAGTTTGATATAATTTAAATAATTATGGATACAGGAAATCCTATTGTAAGTCGTGGAATTGCAGGAGGATTAAATTAATAAATGTTTATATTATTTAGGAAGCCGGAAAATATTAATTTAGAATTAAATTTCAGGAAATCTACAGACGTGAAATAATATTTCTTTGAAATATTAATTGTTGATTGTGTAGATTAGAATGGTGTTGTCATTGCATTAATAACTATCGACTTTATTTAAGGGTCGGCAACTGGGTCGATTTAATCAATTAAATTTTGCATTAATTTACAATTACATTTCAGGAAATTTCCAAATGTACGTGAAATAATACAAATTTTTTCTCAGGTTGCTGATTTAGAGAAGCAATTGTTGAAGACCAATACCATCGTTATCCATTAAACCTATTAAACCTTTATCCTTCCTTAGTAGATTAGTATTGTGCTGTCTTTGTGTTACTAACTATCGGCTATACCTAGGTGTCTGTAACCGGGCCGATTCTGTCCCACTTAACTAACCTATCCAATCCTTCGGTTTTGTTATATGTAGAAAAGAGTGTACGGTGGGCCCGGCGTCACCCGGGAGCTCCTGTGTAAGAACTTGGTCGTGCATTCAGAATCAATCAATCAATCAAACTTTGTAAAAAATGTTTTGGGTAACTTCAACACGCAATGAAGTAATAACAGGATAAGCACCACCGATCTAGCTCAAACAAACCGAAAATGAACCCAAATATTATCCCATTTTTGGGACGAACAGTGGAACATAATATAATCAGCACTAACAAAAGCTTCGACAAAAGTACATCTACATCTATTATCTAATTCTAGAAACAAATGGCTGAATTAAAATTCAAGAAAAGCATCGCGCAATGTTACAATACCCCTCTCAATCAGCAAAGCAGTCACACATCGACTATATGATATATTTTTTAAAATATTTGCACCTTAAAAAGCTGCTATGGAATCTGTACCGGTGGAGCGGTATTTTATGGCAAAAGCTTAAGTATGAAGTTTCATCCGGATACCAATATTTTTTTCATCAAAATTCATCAGTCATTTCTGATGACAATTTGATATTTTGGAAAACTGATCTGGGTTGAAATTGTGTTTGTAATATTGTCAAAATTAGTTTAGAACCTTTGATTTATAATTTTTTCATAGTCGATTTTCTTGTAAATGAGGCATACATTTCAAAATATGTGATAAGAATAATAATAATAATAATAATTCCCAACGACCAGTACCCCTCCCAACCGCGCGCGGGGAGTCTCCATCTGTATTATTATTATTTTTTTGAGTATAATTCCAGTGATTATAAACATGGATATCGAACTGCTTAACCTGTGAAATTAAAGAAAAGTAGCATGCGGGAAAATCTGTATTAGTATTAAAATCAAATCGGATTATTAAGAGGCAAACTAGGTGAACAGCTAAGCAAAACGATAGCCGTCGCGGACGGAAGGAGAACAGAGGTTGAGTCTGCTTAGTACAAGCAGATTAAAATTGAAAAATATAGCAGTCAACTGATAAAATTTCATAAAATTTAATAAATAAAACAAAATAAAATGTAACAAAACAAAATGTTATAAAAGTTATAAAATATTAAAGGCCAAACCAGTCAAGTTAAATAAAAAAGTTGTTTTAAAGTGCGTTTCGTCATATTAAAATCAATGAAGTGGGAGTATTGGTTAGCCTCGTGAAGCATCCTAGATACAGGTTCATTTTTACCATAGTCAGTCCTACGATGGTCGATTCGAAACATAGGTACCGATCTCAAGGCTCGTGAATTAAAATTTAGATTGATTTTTCCTAAGAGGAAAGGAGAGTCGGTACTGCCGGTTAGCAATTGATGAATAAAAACCACGTCTGCAACAACCCTGCGCCTACGAAGTGGTTGTAAGTCAATTAGCTTGAGGCGATCTAGGTATGGAGGTAGGTGAAACATGTCCACCCACGGTAGCCCGCGTAAAGCAAAGCAAAGAAATCTACGCTGAACTGCTTCAATCCTTTTTATGTGAACCACATGATAAGGCGACCACACCTGGCAAGCATACTCGAGCAGGGGACGAACGAATGTTAAATAGAGAGCCTTCGTAACATAAGGATCGTCGAATTCTTTCAACCAACGCTTAATGAAACCGAGCGCAGCGTTACCTTGATTGACAATGCGATCTACGTGATTTCTGAAGTTCAATTCGCTGTCACAAACGACCCCCAGATCACGAACAGAACTAACTCTGGTAACGGCATCATTATTAATATAATAGTCACGAGAAATGGACTGTGCACGCTTCCGAGAGTAGGTGACCGTCTGGCATTTACCCACATTCAGCTCAAGGTTGTTCTTTACACACCATACGGAAAATGTATTGAGGTCGGATTGTAATAGGATCCTATCGGTGGTGTTTGAAATCTGTTTGTAAATCTTCATGTCATCGGCGTATTTAGATATAGATAGTTGAATTTTTAATTAAACATGCAACGTCGTTAATAGACAGAATGAAAAAAATCGGCCCAGATGGCTGCCTTGGGGCACTCCAGATGTTGCTGAAAAATGAGCTGATACTGATGTCCTAAACAGAACTTGATAAATACGGTCTTTAAGATAAGAGCCCACCCAACGAAGAAATTGTGGGGGAAATCCAAGAGCCCTGAGCTTAAACAAAATAACTTTATGGGAAATCCTGTCAAACGCCTTGCTGAAATCGGTCAAGATAACATCGACCTCATTCCCTACTTCAATCATATTTAATGTTTGTGAAGTGAATTCCACAAGGTTTGTGGTCGTGGAGCGAGCTTTGAGAAAACCATGCTGATTGTCGGAAAACAACGGTTTACAATAAAAGTACAATGAATCATATATAATACTTTCGAACAGCTTGGGAATACAAGATAACTTTGCAATCGACCTTTAATTACAAATGTCTGATTTGGAGCCGTTCTTATGGATCGGAACTATAAAGGAACTTTTCCAAATAGATGGGAAAATTCCAAATGAAAGCGACTTTTGGAAAAGTGCCGTCAGCGGCTGAGCAAGAATATCACTGCAGTTTTTTAGGACGATGGATGGTAGACCGTCAGGACCAGGTGAAAAATCATCTTTAAGTTTGGAAATCTTTTGTACCACCGGTTCGTAATCGATTTGAACCGAAGTTAGTGTTGTTTGAACACAGTTATTCATGTGTATGAAGTAATCTTCATCGGGTTCGAAATCACTGTTTGCAAAAGCCAGACTGAAAAAGTTAGCAAAACGATTTGTTATGATTTTAGGATCATTAGAGGAATGATCTTTGTAATTCAGAGTGGAAGGGTATCCGTCGGATTTTTTTTTTCAAATTAACAAACCGCCAGAAACTCCTAGGATCGGCTATAAGATTGGACTGCATGAGTCTGATGTAATTCCCATAAAGTTCGTCCCATAAACTACTGAAATCATTATAACTAATCAAATAGTTAGAGTGATCAGAGTCCGATTTAGTTCTTAGAAATCTATGCCAAAGTTTGTTTCTACGGTTGCGTAATGCTCGTAATTCGCTATTATACCAAGGAGGTGATGGCAATACAGTTTTTTTGCGAGTATACGGAATGGATTGTTCAAAGCAATCAAAAACTACAGAATAAAAATTTACAGTTTGTGTTTCTATGTCATTATTATCATTCAAAATGGTGTCAAAGTTGATATTTGACAACAAATCATTAAGTTTCACAAAGTCGGCCATACGAAAATTAAAACATGGCGGAGTTTCGACATTAAAACTGCCTTGCTCCAGACAAAATGTAATTAAAATGGGAGGATGGTATACATCTATGGCACAAAGGATGAGATTGGTTTCCGATTCGACGCTATTGTTGGTACCAGATGAAAATACCAAATCGAGCTGTCTGTTCAAACTGTTCTTAACGTTGCTGATCTGAAATAATCCAGAGTTCAACATATTATCAGTAAATAAAGCTTCTTTGGTGGTTAGTACATTCGACGCAACATAATGACTGTTATCGTCTGAATAGTCCCATTTCAGACCGGGGAGATTAAAATCACCCACGACAAAGATGTCATCTTGAGTATCCATCAGGTCAAAGATGAAGTCAACAGCGTTAGTAAGAAGCTGATAGGTTACGACCTGGCTAAGTGGGCGAATATAGCAACATAAAATAAAAACATTACTTTTATTATTCTTTATTTTGACGCATACTAACTCGATATTAGCAGTGTTGGGAATGGTAACAATTGTACTATCAAAATTGATGTGCACTGCAATAAGAACCCGTCTGCCTGTTGAATTTGTGTCAGGACAGTAAAAACCATCTTTGCGGAAGACGTTGAAATCCGTGGAAAAAAACTCGTTACTGTTGAAATCACTGTTCAAGTTAGTCTCTGTGAGTGCAAAAATATCAAATGGAAGTCTTTGAACTGCTGAAAAAACGGCGTGAGATTTGGTTCTAAGTCCCCTTACATTCTGATAGTAGAAGGACAAGCGTTTAAGTTTTTTGGCTCTGCTATGTTATTATTATTAATTCGGAAGTCGACAAATTCTTTAAGAAAAGTTGTTTCGGGCCATGATTCAGGGGAGAGCAACGTATCAAATACAGCTTCAGGGATCATTAATTTAAACGAAGCAACTTGTCCATTGAACCGGGATATATTTTTACATTTGATACTTTGTCCCTGGATGTTATGCCGATTCAATATAGAATTAACATGTGATATAACATCGGCGTTAGTTGTGGTGTTACACAATCTGGATACAAATATAAATTTCGGTTTAGGGACTGCTCTAAGGATACATGGCGGATTAGCAGGGTTATTGGAGAAGTGAGCGGATATAGGGGCTATTAGTGTTGGAGGTGTAGAATTGTTGATTGAAGTAGTGTGAGAAACGGGAGCTGCAGATGTTGTAGGTGAAATACGGCTGTTGTTTGACTGAGAATTTGTTGATAGAAGTTCTTGTTGAACGGAGATGGCATTTGGAGGAGCTTCTGATGCTGTAGGTTGGTTTGTTATCGCGCAGTTCATCAATTCGCTACAAATGTCTTTCGTAGTTTTAAGTTCATTCTCAAAGCAGGAGATAGATGAATGTATATGTTCGGAGATGTTGATAGTGTTTTTCTCAAAACCATCACTAAGAGCGAAACTGAAATCATCGAATTTACGAGAAAGGTCTGCTATATCCTTCGAGTGTGATAATAAGTGTTCATTAGTGAGCTGGCTGTGATTCCTAAATTCACTTGTAAGTTGATTGTTGTGTTGTTTAATTAGTGACATATTCGTATTCATGTCCGAAAAAATTAAATCAAATTTGTTGCAAAACATCTCATTCACCATAGCGTCAAAATTATCGATAAATTTTACAACTTTTACAAAGTATTTATCATGACTGAAGTTGTTAAGTGCGATCGATTTGGTGTTGCTTGCAATACTGTCATCAATGCGGTCAAGCGAACTCGACATGTCATCGACACTAGCGCACAATAAATTTAGTTTTTTTTCCATATTAAAAAGACGGTTACAGTTTGCGTCAAAGTCTAATTTACAGTCCTCCACGCGATTTGCAATTGTAGCAATGGATTCGGTTATAAACGGAATTTTGGCATACATATTGCTTCTATTTTTGCATTCAATGCAGATGAAGGAAAACTTCTTTAAAAAAGCGGAATCAGCGCGCAAGTGAGGTACTCTCTCAGAGGAGTGATCAAACGCTGAGCCGCAGAAGCAGCATACAATTATAGAATTCATAATTAAAAAAGTAAAATAAAAATAACTTTGACTGTTTATATGCGCGCGAATACGGAACAAATTTAACCGTTAAAACATAAAAAAGATACTTAGCTGCAGTAATCGTGTTATATTTGTGGTATAATGACCAATGCGTCTCTTCTTAATCCCGTTAATTTGATTATTTTAATGTCAGTATTGGTTGTGAATGGCCGCACAAATTGATGGAACAATATTATTTTGTGATGTGGACACAAAAGTAGTGTTATGTATTATACGCACAGATTAATATATTTTACACAAACTTTAATTAAAAATTATTCACTTAATTCAATAGACACGTTTCACAAATATTTGAATACAGATACCTTCTTAGAAATCATTCATTTGTGTACGTACACGAAAAGACAAGCAGTTAAATTGTATATAGAACTAAAATAAAAATGTAACAGCGCTCGGTAATGCCTAAATTGAGTAGATTAGAGGCATGGTACTAATAAATTATTACACAATAAAACCGTAAATTTAACTGTGACTAGAACGTGTAGCACTTGAATAATGAGTTAGAAGCCACGAACACATTACAAAAAACAACAGTTATTTTATCGAGATGCGATAATGAACAGTAAAATAAAACCGATCCCTTGGAAGCGACCACTTCTGGGCAAACATCTCTGGGATCTCGCTATTTATGGGTCTATTTTTTAATTAAACCTGGGCGAGTACGGCTACCCAGTGTACACCGAGCAAATGTTACGCGGTGTTAAATTACCCAGTGTGTACAAACTCGGAGTAAAACAAAAAAAATTGTTTTTACAAAAATGAAATTTAATTTCTATAAAAAAAACTCTGTTTTTATAAAATTAATTTTTTTGATTTTAACGTTTTGCAATTTGTGTTTCGTTCTTTCATTTTGTACAATTATACAATTTATATAGTGTTATTAATAATGGATACATTATTATTGAGTGTGTTAAATGATGCAAGCCAAATATTTGACTCAGATATAAGCGAGACTGAAAGTTTTGAGGACAGCGCTCAGAAAATTGAAAAGTTTTGTGAGAAAATTGTGCCATCTTTTACGGATGTACAATTTAAAAGTAATTATCGGATGTCAGTCTCAACTTTTAATCATTTATGCAGAGACATCCATGATTTGGATGTAAGGATATTCCAACCCGCGGGCGCAATGAAATGAACGTCGAAAAGCAAGTGATGATTGGATTGTGGTATCTCGGAAATAGAGAAACTATAAGGTAAGACAGATCTACATGGAGTTTTACGTGAAATACGAGTAAATAAACATTTTTCATCCAGATCAATTGCCGGGCGCTTTGGGTGTGCTAATTCAACATCATGGATTGTCATAAAAAATTTCTCTCGTAAGCTTTTACGATTAAATGTGGAGAAGGGTATTATTCGTTGGCCCACAGATGACCAAAGAAAGAGAACTGCACAATATTTTGGGCAGAAACATAGATTTAAAGGTATGTTGTTTCAAAATTGTATTTCATAAAATAATTTACTAAGATGATGCATAAACATAGGTATAATCGGAGCTATCGATGGCAGTCATAATCCGATAATAGCACCGGTTTTGCTACAAGCGGCCTGCGACGAAAGGTTGGAATTTATCCATACGTATGCCGGAGAATGCGGATCGATCCACGATTCGCGTGTGCTGACAAAATCAAATTTGCCGCGACGAATTTTATCAGGTATAACACATTGCTTGCATATTATTGTAAAATTTATTGAATTACATTTTAATTACAGGTGACGCTACAATTAGTCCTCAAGAACATTTATTGGGCGACTCAGCCTACACACTAAGAACATGGCTGCTACCGCCATTCAAAAATAATGGGAATTTAAGTGACGCACAAATTCTTTATAATATTGTGCATTCGAAGTGTAGAATAATAATCGAGCGTGCTTTTGGTCTGTTAAAAGGTCGCTTTCGCAGATTGAAATATATAGATACAAAACCCGGTATTACCGCCCTTATGGCATGTATTCTCCACAACTACATTTTCAAAATGAATCTGACATTGATACGGATTTTTTTGACGATAGTGATGCTGAATCAAATGCTGATGTATCAATAGAAACAGACGATGTCGGTTCTGATGAAGAGCTATTTTCTGATGATGCCTCTCTTAAAAGAATGGCTATTGTAAATTAATTGTTTTAAATAAAATATAATACGAGTACATAAATAATTTATAATTTCATAAAAAAATAATTTCTTTTATTTCATAAATAAATTTTCATTAGAGAATAAACAATTAATTCTATATTTTACAAGATCCTCGTATTTGAATTACTTCCAGTGAGATGGTCGGTAATTTTTTCTATCGCGACCGTGTATCTTTCCATCAATCGTAATTTGGAATTTCGATAATTTTCTGTCTGTTCTTGTAATGCTTTTTCCTGTTTCCGTTTTGAAGAACTCCTCTCTGCAATATTGGTGGTGTATGGTTGAATGGTGTTTACTGATTCGAAGGTATCCAAATCAGGTGTATCAATATTAATACTCGTATCGGAAAATGTAGCAACCGGCGTTATTTCGGGAGATTCTTTTAAGATCTCATCAATTGCATCGTAATAGCACCAAATTTTTCGATTGTTTCCAGTTGTTTCGTTATGTACTTTCGTTTTTTTGTACTGACGCACTAAACTTTTCCACTTATTTTCAATTTGATCCCAAGTTAGAATCAAACAAGCTACCTTGTTTAATTGTTCGGTAATTTTTTGAAAAACACTCCTTTTTATCCCGGATGTCAATTGAAGATAGTTATCAATAATTAAACTAATAACGTTCATCGTCAGCTCATGAGTCCATTTAAATGCTGAAATAAAAATACGAAACTTGGATAATACCATTTTAGCAAGAAATATTATTAATAATTAAACAATACTTACTATCTGATCTTGATCGATTAATATCCATTTTCAAATAAATTTTTCTAATTTTAATTCAGAAATAAATTATTTTATATACCTTTCTAGTTATGTCTTTTGTTTTTGCTGATGACAATATTTATAGGTTATATGTGACTCTGTATACACCTACATTCATTTCGGAGTAAGATTTGAAGAACTGAGTATACACCGTGTAAACACAGTTTACAATTAAAAACACAGTGTACTGAGTAAAATTACTCAGGTTGAATAAAAAAACACAGTGTCAATTTATGACAGCACACTGCTCGCTCGGGTTTAATTAAAAAATAGACCCTGTTAAAAGTTTAAGTATGTAATTCCATTACAGGGCCTAGAAGCCAAATTTTAGTTAAAAAGCTAATTTTGAGCAAAAATCGTTATTTCCGCTTAAATTTTGGATAACTGATCTGGGCTGATGTTGTTGCAAAACTAATTTGATGAATGATATATTTTCCAAAGTAGTTGCAAAAAAGCTCCTATGGAATATACCAGTTCCGGGAGTACACCGATTTCTGTCAAACATCACTGGTACCTTGGAATTTGTGGTAACAGTTTAAGTATGGGGCCCAATTTTTGTTGTAAACAGATTTTTGTTCGACGTGAAGGCGTATACGCGGTTATTTTTATTTGCATGAACAGCAAGGCTTTTAATATTATAGGTTTATTATTATATGTTGCAGAAAATTTGTCAACATGAACATTTTTAAATGTATTTAATAGATTTGTTGGCCGACATCGCTACACTACAACACTTTGTACACGGTACTCAGTTCGTCGATGTAGATCGCCTTCCCCAAAACGAACTCCGTGAGTGGAACAATATTGCTGGATCAATCCAGCAGCTCCGCATAATGACGGCCTTTGTAAGGCAGCGACATGATCCGCTAAGAAGCAATTGCTGCGGGATTTCGATAACTAGCCAATTTTTCATCACCAAATTTAGTTCGTCTACGAATTGATTAGAGGAATCAAGGAGTATCCAACAAAAGAAAGTTGTCTAAGGTGGTCGAAGAGTGACAAAAGTAGGCAAAGGGAGGAAATTAATACTATGGTAGTTCCGTAAAGTTCTTCCCATAATAACTTGCAATCACTTTGAATGTCAGAGACACTTATAAACAAGGAGGATATGGGACCGGGAAATACCGAAATGATAACTAGAAGACAGTAGAATCCAAGAAATGCGCTGCTGATTGGAGCAACAGAGGATATTTGTCTTGGGGGGCTGCGAATATCAGCAACCGAAAAATGACTCTGGAATTCCAAGCCAAGTTTTACATTATTATTGGTCAAGAAGTTAATGGAGGAAGAAGTGTGGGACGCCCTATGAAGAAGGTTTGAAAACTCTAAAGGTATGTTCGAAGTGAAGGAAATGGTAGGCGGATACCGTAGAACCCAAGTAGCTTTGATCAGCCTTCCGCAGTGGTCTGATAGGAAAAGTTACATTTGAAGGCAAAAACCAAATTGGGTCGATATCTTGTTTAGTACGAGAAAAGATAGTCGCCACTAGGTGCTTTAAATGGTTGGACTATGAACACGTGCTTCGGAAATATCTCTATAACGTAAACCGTTGAAAACTCTGCTATATAGGTGCTGCGTAGTGATGGTACATTTCAAGGAAATGCAAAGAAGAGCCGAAGTGTATGATATGTCTTGAGGAATATGATAATGCTGCAGCTACCAAACATTTCGCGGGTGGTTTCAGATGTCCAAAATACTAAAAGGCGTTAAAAAAAACAAGTTGATTATGATTTTGTTACAACTTAATCTTAATTACTGTGAAGCGGTACAAGATCCGCTAGACATCGCTATTGGGGAAAGACAATAAAGAAACCGTGAGCAGGAGGTTCACGTCGGAAATGCTTCACGGCGAAGAGGAAGTATCAGCGTTCAAGGCGTAGATGAGTATTTTCTTACAGTGCTAGTGGTGAAAGCTTTCAGGAAAGTTTGTTTTAATAAGGCATCCGCGCATGAAAACATACCGAATTTGGGGCTAACAGTAGCAATTCGAACAATACCTGAACTGTTTGCAAATGTGTATCATTCTTGTTTAAGAGAAGGTGTATTTCCCGAGAGGTGGAAGAAGAAAAAGTTAGTCCTGTTATCAAAAAGCAAATTATCACTTGAAAATTCATCGTCGTACATGCTTTTCTGTATTACCGACACTACAGGAAAAATAGAAGAGGTAATTGTAAGGTCCGGTGACTTAGCCAAATACTGTGCAACTGTTAGCTTGGATATAAGGAATGATTTTAACGTAGCACTATGAAAGTGTATTCTTGATGAACTACTTCGACAAAAAATCCAAAGATATTTTTTAGACATTATCATGGGCTATTTCCGTAAAGAATCCGCACACATAAAACAGACGACGGTTGGTGTTCCACAAGGATCTGTACTGGGTCCGTTACTGTAGAATATTATGTATGATGGCGTCTTATAGGCTACAGATTGCCAGCTAAAGTCATCGGCTTTGCAGACCATATCGCGGTCATAGTAATGTGGGTTTACAATTGGCTGCGGGCAAGGGCCTCCATTGAAAGCAACGCACTGTCCTGATTAATACCAAAAAATGGAGCAAGAGAAAAACGAAGAGTGCTCTTAGCTAACATTGCTTTATCAATAAATGGATTCATGATTCTTCAAACTAAAGTTTAGATAGGGCGGAGATATTAAATCCAACATTGAGAAGTCCCTACCTTCAACAAAATATCTGAAGTGTTTGATTGCTAGATATATTGCGAGTAATTCCCGATCGAATGCTGAGTATTTTCATTCAGCATTAGAAAGTTTCTTAGAGAAAAATCCTAATGGTTCCCAACAATCGTTATTGTACTGTTGCAGAACAGCTCCTGCGGCAGTGTTCGTTACATCAGTCGTCACGATGAATTTTTCGCTGAATAAACTAATTTACTCTTTAGTTTTGTGAATGCGTTTTGGCATTCTTCGGGCCAGGAAAAATTCCTGGGAGTCTTGGGCTTCTTCAGTAGAGGTGCCACGTGGGAGTGGATCGGTCCAAGCGTTTCAGCAAGTTTCGGAATAAATCGATGGTAATAATTTACCATTCCAATAAATTGCTGAATGCGTTTGATTGTTGTTGGAGCCGGGAAATCCGTAATGGCATCAATTCTTTCAGAAGAGGGCAAAATTCCATTTGATGTTATTTTAGATCTAGAGTTTTAACACCGAAAATACATTTCGAACTCTTTATGTGAACATAGAACTCGGTTAGTCGTTGAAAAAGAGTTTCGAAATGTCGTTTGTGATGTTCTTGCGTTGATGTTCTTGCTGAAAAGTTTGCGCGGCATTACGCAGACCAAATGACATTCGGTTCAATTCGAAGAAGTCGAATGGTGTAGTGATTGCCGTTTTGTTAACGTCTTCAGGAGCGACGGGAATTAAATGATAAGCTCTAACAAGGTCGATTTTGGAGAAAATTTTACAGCCATGCGAGTGCATGGAAAATTATTGTATGTGAGGTATCGAGTAGCGATCCGGTATCGTAACCGTGTTTACTCGCCGATATTCCCCACTTGGTGTTCCAATATTTTTCTTTCTTATGGCGCACCGGATCTCTTCGCGTCCTCGATACCGGTGAATGACCTGTCGTCGCTATGTCATGAACCACGGAATATCGTACCGGTGAATGATAATTAGGCTTGGCTGTTAGAGAAGAATACTTCTTTAGCAGCGTGCCATAGCCGTTATCGATCGCATAATATATCGGTCTAAGTGTATTAACTCGAACCGTTATTGCATTGATTGACAGCTGCGTCGCTGGATCAAATCAGCGCAAATCATCGGACGGTTCACTGTCGCCAAGACGAAAGCGTTAGTGAACGATCGTTTGAGTCCGATAACTACATGGAGTAATTTCGTTTCGTAGGTATTTATTGATGCGCCATTGGCAGCTGATAGTATACTAGGGAGCACTGAAAAATCAGCGTGTCTATAAGAAAAGTCAGTTTATTTTGTTTATCTTGAATAAAGAGGCGACAGTTATTTAAAGTCAAGGATGTGACTTAGTGTTGTTGCTCGGGGAGCGATACGCGCATGGCTTATGGCTCTTTTGAGCGTTTTGCTTATACATAGTGTGATAGCAACAGATATCTTGGACGTTCGAGTTGGTGGCCTGTAAGGCGAGCGCGAACATGTGCGTGAATTAGATTTAAACTGGAAATGCCCGCACACTTGTTGAGGGTTGGCGTATAGTGTAGTGGCTCTTACTCGGAATTTTATTATGGTATTTGTAATTTAGTGACGAGCGTTTCCTGACGAGCCTTGTTGTTGTATCGATATATGGCGTAGAATATTTTGTCTGCCGTTCTCGCTAGTCGACTGGTACATTTTCCGGCTGTGCGGCAATTGCGATTCTGATGATTTCTGGTATTTTTCGAATCCATAGCAACCGAATTATTTTTTCAGGAAAATTATTGCTAGCTCGGTTTTGGACCTCATTGCTTCCGACGGCTTTTGGGTAAAAATATCCTGCCCACTGATCCTGTCTTGGTCCGGCGGGTTCTTTAGTAGATCCGATAGAGTCGTATTCATTATTTATTGGGGTAGTGCACGTAAACATGTTGATGTTTGTGTCTATCGTTTTTTACGCGTGCTATATCGAAAATAATTCCCGCTGGGTGAAACCAATTTTGTACGTCGTTAACCCAGAAAGGCTGTACTGTGGTGCATAACTATAGACGCATCTACTTTTTAGGACACTCTTTGTTTCGAAGAAAGCTTGAGGTGAAGCCAATGGTGCAGTATAAAAGGGCATAAAAACTTACAAAGGAAATTGGAAAATGTATTTATTTTATTTACCATAATAATTCAACGTTTAGTTTTCTAGTGGAGCACAACTATAGACAAACGTTAATAGGGAACATAAAATAAAAAATTAATTCACTTTAGTTAAAATTAAAATAAAATTAATAATGAGTAGGCCTTTTTTGATCTGAATAAGCTCAAATATCCTGTTTGACATACTCTCAACTAAGCCTACTCGAACATATTCACCAATTGACTCCCATGCTTCAATAACGGCCACTTTCAAGTCCGAAAGCTAACTCTAGCATTCCATCGATACGGAAAGCTCCTCAAACAATCAAGGTACCGCCACCGAAATTTCTCCGTGGTTCTTTTCGCAGGTAAGAATGAAAACTAAGAAAAGTAAGAAATTTGTCGTACGATGCTGTTAACTGCAGAATGGCGTTCACTGGCGTGCCCACCATAGTTTACCCATACGGTTTTTTTTTAGAAATACAAAAAAAATTGTGTGGAATACTAATAGGTGTACGTACCTTTTACGAGGGTATATCAAAAAGTCTTGCAATATCATATGAAAAAAAGAGTGAGTGAGACAACAATATATTTTTCAAAACCATTTTTTGTCGCAATGAAACTTCTAGAAGAACATTTCGATGTAAATTTTACAGTTCGTTTGTTTTTATCAATTTAGAACACGTGTTTTGACTATATCTTAAAATGAATGAAATTGAATATCGCGCCGTTATTAAATTTATCTGTAAAGATGGACGAAATGCAATTTATATATTCAACTATATATCAAAAGTTTACGGCAAATCTGCACCACCATATGCCACAGTAACAAGGTGGGTAAAATTATTCAAAATTGGTCGGGAGTCATTAGAAGACGACAACCGCTCGGGTCGGCCAGCAGATGCTATTAGCCATGCAAACGTTATTTTGGCCTAATCTATTGTATTGGAGGACCGGCGTATTTCTGTTCCGCGGTTAGCGTGGAGACTTTCTCTTTCATACGGTACCACATATACTATATTACATGACCACCTTCATATGTCGAAAGTAAGTGCGCGATGGGTTCCCCGTTTGTTGAATGCAGAACAAAAAAAGGCCGTGTTCAAACTTCAAAGGCGATTTTAGGGCTCCACCTTTCTAGCACCCCATCAACAGGTTTTGTCAAAAGTGATGGACGAATTCGTTTGGTCATCGTTTGGTCAGGATTGGTCACTAGTTTTTATCGTTTGGTCACTAACGATTAAACGGTAAATAAATAATGAAAAATTCAACAACAAAAAATTCCCGGGTAGCACCTCATTGAAAGAAAATCAAACCGTTTTTATAAAATTTCGTTAGGTAATCGTTAAGTCAGGATTGGTCACCACATTTTGGCGTTTGGTCATCAATGGGTCAGTTTTTATTGCGAAAAAACAAAATCAAAATTGTAGTAATTCAATAAAATCAGGTTCGTCGCTTATTTGGGAATTTCATTTTATAAAATTAATGAAAAAATCCAATTGGAATATACCATTTAGATAAAAATATTTATTTTTTCAAAAGATTGTATCTAAAGTGGAAGACATAACGGTATAATCAATTCAATTTTTTGGTTCTTCATATTTCGTTGAGGATTGATCACTAGTTGTTCTCGTTTGAACGTCCCAACATAATGAGTTATTGCGAAAATTCTTGAAATCTCATAATTTCCACATGATATCAAGTGTTCGGGGCTGGAAGCTTGACCAGTACTAATAATTTTATAAATCCAATGGTCGGAATCGGTTGGTCGCCTGTCATTGAGGAGTGGTCACTAGTTTTTTTCGTTTGGTCATCCCACCATAATGATTTATTACGAAAATGCTTGAAAAACTAATAATTTCCACATGATTTCAAGTGTTCGGGGCTGGAAGCTTGACCAGTACTAATAATTTTATAAATCCAATGGTCGGAATCGGTTGGTCGCCTGTCATTGAGGAGTGGTCACTAGTTTTTTTCGTTTGGTCATCCCACCATAATGATTTATTACGAAAATTCTTGAAAAACTAAAAATTTCCACATGATTTCAAGTGTTCGGGGCTGGAAACTTGACCTATACTAATAATTTTATAAGTCCAATGGTCGGAATCGGTTGGTCGAAATAATCAAAATTGTAATAAAATCAATTTAACATTAATTAGATTTAAATCTTTCAAAAATTTACCACAAATAAATAAAAATACATAGAATTCTCAAACTTTCCAGACTAAAACAATCCGAATTGAAGAACAATTTTGAGTCTAACGAACATTCGCAATAAATCATTATGTTGGGATGACCAACCGAAAAAACCTAGTGACCAATCCTCAATGACATTCAACCAACCGATTCCGACCGTTGGATTTATAAAATTATTAGTATTGGTGAAGTTTCCAGCCCCGAACACATGAAATCATGTGGAAATTATTAGTTTTTCAAGAAATTTCGTAATAAATCATTATGGTGGGATGACCAAACGAAAAAAACTAGTGACCAATCCTCAATGACAGGCGACCAACCGATTCCGACCATTGGATTTATAAAATTATTAGTGCTGGTCAAGTTTCCAGCCCCGAACACTTGAAATCATGTGGAAATTTTTAGTTTTTCAAGAATTTTCGTAATAAATCATTATGGTGGGATGACCAAACGAATAAAACTAGTGACCAATCCTCAATGACAGGCGACCAACCGATTCCAACCATTGGATTTATAAAATTATTAGTACTGGTCAAGTTTCCAGCCCCGAACATTTGAAATCATGTGGAAATTATTAGTTTTTCAAGAATTTTCGTAATAAATCATTATGGTGGGATGACCAAACGAAAAAAACTAGTGACCACTCCTCAATGACAGGCGACCAACCGATTCCGACCATTGGATTTATAAAATTATTAGTACTGGTCAAGCTTCCAGCCCCGAACACTTGAAATCATGTGGAAATTATTAGTTTTTCAAGAATTTTCGTAATAAATCATTATGGTGGGATGACCAAACGAAAAAAACTAGTGACCACTCCTCAATGACAGGCGACCAACCGATTCCGACCATTGGATTTATAAAATTATTAGTACTGGTCAAGCTTCCAGCCCCGAACACTTGATATCATGTGGAAATTATGAGATTTCAAGAATTTTCGCAATAACTCATTATGTTGGGACGTTCAAACGAGAACAACTAGTGATCAATCCTCAACGAAATATGAAGAACCAAACAATTGAATTGATTATACCGTTATGTCTTCCACTTTAGATACAATCTTTGTTACAGGCCCCTTATGTCCGGCTAACACAATCGAGTCGGGTAGACGTCAGTGGAAAATTGGGGTTCATTTGCCGACATAAGGATGATGGGGCCTTTACAAACCATTGTGTTATTTCAAAATTCACTATACCAAAAACAAATTTGACACATCCTCCCGATTCCCAACAACACCATTGACCAATCTTAAAACAAAATTTACTCCATTATAGTAACAGACAAAATTTATTTATGAAAAATTACAACGAAGATCAATATTAAAATATCCATCGTACTAAGGTATGGAAAATTACGAGATATGATTTATTGACAAAAAAATTTGGGATTTAATAAAAAAAAATTATAATATGTATTTCATTAATATAGTAAGACCAAAAAAAAAAAATTTTTGTATATTGTATAATTGTGAATATACTCGTGAAAGTGAATAGATTATATCTATAATATATATATAAGTTAAAGCTTACAACTAAACTCACCCCAGTTTTTCCGCAGAGTACTCGTCGGTAATACCGTGTGGCTGTGAAACAAAAATTATTAAACTTAATCCGACACTTTCTCGATGCAGTATTACCGCTTACACTTAACTTTTCTTTTTTTTTCAAGAAATTTTTTTTTTTTCAAATTTTGCTATCACTAAATCTTATATTTATATTTTTTTTTTTTTTTTTACTAACTTAACTTAACTATCGTTAAAACTATATTTTTTTTTTTATACATTCTTATTATGAAAGAACAGACTAGATTTTTTTTTGTCAGTTGTACCGAAATTCTGTACAAGGACATACAAGTAGTATGGTTTGAAGTACCGTTCGGTTACCGGTATGAAAATTATTCCCGGTATCGTCCCTACTTATCGCGAAACTTCCGTATCCCGCGTTGGAGATGATAAGAGTTCTTAAATTGATGCGATTATTTGCCTCGAATCGATTCATGCAACGATTTATTGTGGTAACGGTTTTTTTTTCAAATAACGCTCTACTCCGGTAACGCCTTATTCAGCCAAAGTTTTATGGGGGCCGCGTTTTATCCAGGCCACGTTTTATTGAGGCCACCGTCAGGCCTTTAGTCCCCTTCACCCGTGATTTTGGGTTAATTTAAACTATTCACAGCCTTTATCACCAGAATAAAACAAAAAAATTAGAATTGGCAAAAATTCCCACAGAGTAAAAACAAACCAAGCTTACCTATATAAATAGGATTAAAACCTTTTGGCCTTGTTGTTTAGAGTTTTGAAACTCTTTTTACCTCACTTATTATTAGATATTATTCTTATATTTTTTTTCTTTATAATTATAATCACTAGTATAATTAACAATTACACTTTAATTGATATTTATTTATAATTATAAGCACGCACTTTAGATTAGCTTTTCTCCTATATTATGCTTACAGCATTTTATAACAGGTCACGATGGCCTCACGAATTATATTGAAATTAATTTAAAGCCAAGATGAGTATTTGGTCATGTATATAAGCTACACCCAATTGCCAATATCGTTGGGTACATAACCAAAATCGTACGATCGAGAAAAAAAAATATCCAGCTGACCTATATACTACCAATGTACAATAGTATATATATACTTCCACAAATCGTATCTTATTACGCTGGTGTGTACTACCATCCCATTCTGTCGTCACAACGAAGTATGTAAATTAGTATAATTTTGTTTATATACAATATACATTTAATATTTAGGTAGGTATGTACTTCATATACGAGGTATATAAAGTTTATTGCCACCGAGTATACAACAAACTGATCTTTGGGTGAATCATCAAATGCACTACTATTTACAAAAGTATTGGCATAAATAAAATTGGTCAGCACCCCTTAAATCGAGATTGACTATTAGATAGCCGTAACATCTTTTGAAAAAATAAATATTTTTATCTAAATGGTATATTCCAATTGGATTTTTTCATTAATTTTATAAAATGAAATTCCCAAATAAGCGACGAACCTGATTTTATTGAATTACTACAATTTTGATTTGGTTTTTTCGCAATAAAAACTGACCCATTGATGACCAAACGCCAAAATGTGGTGACCAATCCTGACCTAACGATTACCTAACGAAATTTGATAAAAACTGTTTGATTTTCTTTCAATGAGGTGCTACCCGGGAATTTTTTTTTTGAATATTTCATTATTTATTTACGGTTTAATCGTAAATGACCAAACGATAAAAACAAGTGACCAATCCTGACCAAACGATGACCAAACGAATTCGTCCATCACTTTTGACAAAACCTTTTGATGGGGTGCTAGAAAGGTGGAGCCCGATTTTAGATATGTAAAAAGAAGATCCAGAAAATTTCTTGGATAACATAATAACAGGCGATGAAACATGGCTTCATCACTGGGATCCGGAATCCAAACAAGAATCGATGCAATGGATTAAACGTAGTGAACCACCACCAAAGAAATTCAAAACTGAACCGTCTGCTGGTTAGGTTTTGGTAACAATTTTTTAAAATGCTGAAGGAATTTTGATAATCGATTATATGCCACCGAAAACCACAATCACAGGCATATATTACTCAGAGGTTTTGCGAAAATTGAAAAAGCGATCCGGGAAAAACGGCCAAGGAAAGTTTGGAAAAAAATCTTGCTTCTTCACGACAATGCACCAGTGCACAAGGCTAATATTGCTCAAGCTGCATTAAAGGACTGCGGCTTCGTGGAAATTCCGCATCCATCGTACAGTCCAGACTTGGCACCCAGTGACTACTTTCTGTTTCCCAATTTGAAAAAAACACTAAAGGGCCGGAAATTTTCCAGTGACTATGAAGTGCAGTCTGTTGTAAATGAATATTTTATGGAGCAAAAGAAATCTTTTTTTTTAGAGGGTTTAGGCAAGTTAATTGATCGATGTGACAAATGTATAAACCTTAAAGGAGATTATGTCGAAGAATAAAAATATTGCTGTCTCACTCACTCTTTTTTTTCATATGATATTGCAAGACTTTTTGATTTGCCCTCGTACCTAGTACGCTGTGTCGTACTAGGGTTCCTATTACTCAAAAAAAATTTGTAGGTGTAATTCCGTCTGCTGTGTGTTCCTCACGGTCACCACTATGGGTATTGTAAGGCGTATTACGTTTAGGCTGTAAAAATACCAATTTTACTTTCCATTTTTTTTTTAATTATTATTATTAATTAAACAATTTTTATTTTAATTTTTAATTTTCATCACCGTAATTAAACCGTATATCCAAACTCATAGAAGTTTTCTGAAATAATTGAATATTGTTTTTTCTTATTTTTCATTTTTGGTTTTTGTTAGTTGGTAACAAAACAGGGATGCGCGCCCTAAACAAGTAACCTAGCGAAACCGAATTTTGTTTTACGGATACAATTATTTAGATTTTAAATAATTGAATCGCTACAGAGATATGAAACAGTGTGAGTGGGACCATCTGTGACGTGGTGAACTAGCTTAGGAGGCTCAAAAGGAAAAGTATCGGAAATCCATGCATGTGATAACGGCCGAGGGGTAGAAGTGCAGCTTTTTCTTGGCGCCTGCCCCGCAACTTAATGTCTAGCGATAGTTCTGCGAGGCTGGGAGGTTTTTGTTGGAAAAAGTTCAGCAGTCTTACATGTCAATTAATGGCTAGAAAAAACACATGTACAGGATCAGCATCAAACAATAGAACCTAAAATAAAACATATTTTATATAGTTTGTTAATTTTATATTATAAATACTTATCTGTTAAATCCTATTGGAATCTCTTGGTTTATTGCTGGCTATCTTTGTGGTAGCCCTATAATATAAAATTAATTAATTATATAATCTTAAATATTAATATTTATGTAAACAATTGTTACCTTGACATTGAAATCTTCTTTTTATGTATATTTAGTATTTATTAATTTGGCATTTTTATTGTTCTTTAATTTATCAAGATCATTTTCCAATTTATAATTATATGTTTAAGATTAGTTTCCAATTGAATTGTTTTCAAACATAGAATAGATAATAGATTGCCATCTATATGTTAATAGTAAAAGTATTCACACTAAACTACACAAATATGGTAATAATTTAGTTAAGGTAACAATTTTAATGGCTACAATTGTAATGAAAATTTGTATTTTTTGAGAAGAGAAAATAGAATTAATCTGGAAATCATACTACAAGCATCTAAGTTGAGATAATTTGAATTATAAAGTAAAATAAATATTCGAGTTGTTAGTAGTTGTTTTGTGTTCGTTCTGGCATAAAATCCCATCCTAAAATTTTTTTTCATAGTAATTGGATATTGAATACTGGTATCTTCATATAACTTGAGAAATATAGTAATGTCTCGATAATTAAAATCTTCATTTCAACATATGATCATATGAATTTTATTGAAATTTATGAAGGTTTTTCATTCGCCTATTCAACTGTAATGAAGAATTTTATTATATTTGAAATGGAATGTGTTAACCCTTTATATGCAAGAATATTGTTTCGATAGTAAATTAAATAAAAGTTATTTTTTTAGTATTGAAAGGGTTAAGTTATTTCATATTAAATTGTTGTTGTTATGGTATACGATTGCATATCATATAGATAAAGATTAAAACATTGAATTTTAAAATTGGTACTAGAAACTGCGAATAAGAAAGATAATAGTAAACTTGATCTTGAAAAACGTAAAAAATTACATATCGTAACAACAACAACAAATTTTAAATAAAATTGTAGTTGAAATTAGAAGTGATTATTATTATTGTGTACGAATACATAATAATAAAGATTATTGAAATTGGATTTTATTTTTTACATACGTATAAGAAATGCATAATAAACTTGATCTTGAAAATCGTAACAATAAACACATGTATATATAACAATTAATTATTTTAGTAACTTTGGAAAACTTTTGGTTTTAAATTTCTATTTGATTTATTACTTTTAAAATTATTTCACACAAAAGTGTTCAAAAGCGGCGCGGGGTGCGACGTCCGACGTGCGACGTCCGACGTGCGATTTACAATATTTAATTTAGTAACTGTAACAAATATTCAATTTAAATGATAGTAAATGATTGTTGTTATTGTATTCGCAAAATATATAAAGACTAATACAATTGAATATTGAATACTGGTTTTGCATTTCATATTCATATAACTTGAGAAATATAGTAATGTTTCGATAACTAAAATCTTCATTTCAACATATGATCATATGAATTTTATTGAAATTTATTAAGATTTGTCATTCGTCTGTTCAACTGTAATGAAAAATGTTATTACATATATATTTGAATGATGTGTTATATGCAAGAATATTGTTCCGATAGTAAATTAAATAAAAAAAATTTTTTTTTTGATCTTCACATTCTATCACTATATTTTATTTTTAAGTAATCGCGAAT
This sequence comes from Nephrotoma appendiculata, assembly GCA_947310385.1. Classification (NCBI taxonomy): domain Eukaryota; kingdom Metazoa; phylum Arthropoda; class Insecta; order Diptera; family Tipulidae; genus Nephrotoma; species Nephrotoma appendiculata. Next base: position 8,900 of record CAMZJQ010000383.1, on the reverse strand, counting down.
AAGAAAGATAAAACTAAACTTGATCTTGAAAACGTATCGCTATATATATCGTAACAACAGCAAATCTGATGGATGCAAATGAGAATTGAAAGTTATAATATAATAAGAATATAGGTCAAATAATATTTTTTATCATATTTTTTTAATAATTGTTATTGTTATAATCGGGTTTCGAACATTTTTGTCACAATTATAAAAAATCATGTTTATTAACTTGTATGAACATTATTTCAGTTATGTTTTCGTTGCAATAGTGTGGGATAAGACAATCGATTTAGTAAAAATGGAAAAAACGATGGTAAGTTATGTCGCATAACAATGCATAGAAACTAATAATCATTTTGTATTTAGGGTAGCATGCATAATTGCATAGTCAACAGTAACAACGATGAAACGATAAAAAATTTTCGCGTAAAATTAGATCTTATATTTGGTTACGAATCACATTAGTGCATTTCACTTTTAAGTCATTATTTTATTATTATATTTTGTTATGATAACTAGCGACAAATCATTAATGAAAATTAGTACTTAATTTACTAAAAATTACGTTATTTATCGCATAACAATATATCAAAAATTTAGTTTGCATGCCAATTTTAGAGTTTAATAAACTTAATTATGAAAACTCATATAAATTTTAATAAACCAATCAGGAAGTATTCTTAATAGCATATTTCATGTTTAAACTGATCACAGTATCATCAAAGATATAGCATTTTTTTTTTACATAACCGAAATGAAATTTAATATACATTTAAAATTATTTAAAAATGTGACGTAGTCAGTATTGGGCCTGACCACATTATAGAAGAAATTAAAGAACACTTTGATGACAGCGATAACAAAGCACAGGCTTTAATATTCAAAATTAATATATTTAAAAAAGAAAACAGCTGACAGAAATATTATTTTATTTTATTAGGCTAATGTCAATCATTCTTCAGTTAATTCGTAAATTGTGCTAAGTATTATAGTAGTATACAGCTTTACTCTAGATCAATGTCGATGTTTATAAAGTATGTTTAAAAAATTATAAAAGTAATTAAATGTTGTAAAAATTGAAATTTTTTTAAATTATGGAAATTTAATGAAAAGTGCCAAAAATGTATAAAATTTATAGTACCTTAGTTAAAACAATATAACATTATTGTTAATATAAAAAGTTGTGGAATTTATTAAAGTTATAAAATTAGTTATATATTGTTATTGTTATGAAAAAATATAAACTTTGAACAAAAAATATGTTAAAAGTTATAATAACATTAAAAGTTATAAAAGAAATTTCTTAAAAGTTAAAATAAGTTAAAAAAATTATTAAAAAGTTATAAAAAATAATAATAAATTTTAAAAATTATAAAAAATCTTATAAAAGTTATTATAACTAACAAAAAACGTTATTAGTTTTTGTACATTGAGTTTGGATTTGTTTGTTTTTAAGTATTATATGAAACTATACTTGTTCCGACTCGGCAGATCTTTTATTCTGTTGTCCGCTATTTTAAAAGTAAAATAACAAATTTAAAATTTATAAAATTTAAAAACCTACCTGTTAATAACGAAAGATGAACAATAAATTTGCGTTGTTACCTGGCTATAAAAGATGGTAAGAAGAAGTTTCACATGCATAACTAGATGGTATGATGAGCTCGAACTTATATTTTATAAAATATATTTCGAGACTTATACATTTAGTATTGGGCCTGACCACATTATCGAAGCAATTGAAGAACACTTTCATGACAGCAATAACAAAGCACACGCTTTAATATTAAAAATTATTATATTTAAAAAAGAAAACTGGGCTAATGTACTACTATGTCAATCATTGTTCAGTTAATTCGTAAATTGTGCTAAGTATTATAGTAGTATACAGCTTTACTCTAGATCAATGTAACAAAAAAATGCTATCAAGTTTACGAAGTATGTTTAAAAAATAATAAAATTATAAAAGTAATTAAATGGTGTAAAAATTGCAATTATTTTTTAAATTATACAAATTTAATGAAAAGTTTCAAAAATGTATAAAACTTATAGTACATAAGTTAAAACAGTATAACAATTATATTATAAAATATAAAGACATTTAAAGATATAAAAAGTTATAAAATTTATTAAAAGTTATAAAAATTAGTTTTTAGGGTTATGAAAAGTTGTTAACTTTGAACAAAAAATATGTTGTTGAAAGTTATAAAAAATACTAAAAAAGTTATAGTAAGATATAAAAATTATTAAAAAGTTATAAAAAATAATAAATCTTAAAAATTATAAAAATGTTATTTAAAGATATAATAAGTAACAAAAAACTTTATTAAGTTTATAAAGTATTTCTAAAAAATTATAAAAAGATAAAAATTGTACATTTTTTAAAAACTACGAGTCTAAAATGTATAGTACCTAAGTTAAAAAGTAAAGTTTAAGAGTTATAAAGAGTTGTAAAATTTGTATAAAAAATATGATATTATAAGTTATAATAAAATGCTATTAGAAGTTATAATAAGTAACAAAAAATTAATAAAAAGGTAACAAAACCGTTATATAATTAATAAAATATGTTTAAAAAATCTACTTTTTCTGATTTTTTCTGTAAAATGGTACAAAAATTATAAATTTTTTAAAAACATATACAATATTTATGGAAAGTGACAATATTGAATAGTAAATTATATTAGGTAATTAAAAAAGAGTTATTAAATATAATAAAAAGTTAATACCATTGTTGTTGATAAAGATTGGTTGTTGCTATTTTTAATTGTACGATCTATGTACTTATGTAGCGAGAAACAAGTTACAGCATTTATTTTTTTATATAACCGAGAGCTATTAATCAAATTTGATATAAATTAAAAAGTATTTAAGATTTAATTGTTTAATGCTCTTTGTAGCATAATCCCAATCCCAAAATGTGACATAGTCTTTGGTGTGTCTTTGAAACTGCATGATATATAATATAAGGGACTTAGGCTGTTTTCGAAACGAATACTTATTTGTGGAACCTAACTTATTCAAATAAGTATGCTGGCGAGGTAACTTATTTTCTGTCTCTTTCTTGCAAGAAAATCTAATTTGGTTGTCATTTTTTGTTGATATTTACATGTGAATATTTATTGTTTTTAGATTTAGGATGATATTTATAGAAAATAAATGGATCTTTGTTGACAGCAAAATATATAACATGATTAAAATAAAAATGTACAGAGCCCGATTATATAATTTCGTATATAAATTATAAAAACGTTTTGTAAACAGCGAAAATGTAAACAGATGGTGCGCAGTTTTTGTATCTATGTTTGGCGACAATAATCACCGATAACACGTAAAATAATTATGTCTCTATTAATTAAGAACGCAACTAAACCCTTTCTTGATTGCCTTAGCATCTCAAATATGTTATAAAAAATAAAAGGTGAACCAACTAAAATTCATATCAACATAAATACGATATTTAAAGAATATTTCGTTTTTATACTTCTTAATTGCTACTAAGCATTTTAGTTAGTACAAATATTATGAATATTTGTTATTTTATTAAATTGTATACGTTGAATTAATAAAAATAACAAATAAAATATTGGTTGAAGAATTTGCAATTGAAAATATTCAATGTTTTCGTGTTGCAGTCAAAATAAGTATGCAAACTCAATTCGAACGGGTTTTCTTACTTATTTAAGATGGCAGCAAATAAGTAAATAAATTTGAAATAAATATCCGTTTCGAAAATGGCTTTATTATTTTATAGTTGACTATAACCATAGAGTAAGTAATGTTATAAAAAGTAACGAAACAGAGGAAAAAATTTCATCAAAAATGCGTGGGTTATGAAATTTAAATGGATTATACAATACACTTACACAATCGTGGTGGTTGTATTAAATAAATTGGAAATGTATTTCAACAAACCAATATATGTTGGGATGTGCATATTAGATCTAGTTAAAACTACATTATATTATTTTCATTATGACTAATGGTGCCGAAGTTTGATAAAAATTTGTAATACTGAAACAGATAGTTTAGTTTACGAAGTGTTTTTTCCAGATGTATATGAACCCATCATAAAAGATTGTTATAAGTATCTCGATACAAGTGGTCTAATGAAGAATGAAAATTATGGAAAAATAATGGGTGAATTTATTGGATTAAGATCAAAAATGTATACTTTCAAAGTTGTTGACGCTAATGATACAAAAAATTAAAGGAGTAAAGAGACAAGTTGTGAAATTTAGAATAACGTTTAAAGAATTCAAAGAATGTTTAATTAATGACTCATCATAAATTCGTTCAAGAAATCAAGCAGTAAGCTCTGTTAGACAATTGAAAACAGCACTTAATCCACACGATGATAAAATATATTTGATTTAAGATAGCTATGAAACACTACCTTTATAAAATAATGGAATATGATTATTGATTTCTGTGCGAATAGTTTTATATAAGAATGCTTTATAATAGCAAACAACTTTCTTACTTTTAACGGTTTCATTTTTAAGTTAAGTAAAGTAGCAAATTAAAAACTTAAAAAATTAAAACTAAATTTAAAACTTAAAAAATTAATTACAAAATGGTTAATGAAAATCAAAAAAATTGAATATAAATATAAATAAAAACTTTAAAATATTTTAACATTTTTAAAATTTTTAATAATTGAAAAAATTGAAATTTAAAATTAGCAATAAAAAATGTTATGAAATGTATTAAAAGCGATCCAAATTGGCTATAAGAGCTATGAAAAGTTATAAAATTTGAATAAAAATATGGTATTTAAATATTTAAAAATTGCGCATTAACGAACACGCAATTACCTCGCATGTTTTAAAAAGTTTTAAAAAGTTTTAGAGTTTTAAAAAGTTTAAAAAGTTTTAGTTTTAAAAAAGAGTTTTAAAAAGTTTAAAAAGTTTTAAAAAGATTTAGAATAAATTAAAAAAGTTTTGAAGGTTTAAAAAAGTTTTAAAAACTTTACAAAAGTTTTTAAAAGTTTTAAATAGTTTTAGAGTTTTAAAAAAGAGTTTTAAAAATTTTAAAAAAGTTATAAAAAATTTAAAAAAGTTTTAAAATGTTTTAAAGGTTTAAAAAATTTTAAAAACTTTTTAAAAGTTTTAAAAAGTTTTAGAAGTTTTAAAAAAGTTTTAAAAAAATTTAAAAAAGTTTTAAAAAGTTTTAGAAGTTTTAAAAAAGTTTTAAAAAAATTTAAAAAGTTTTAAAAAGTTTTAAAGGTTTAAAAAAGTTTCAAAAACTTTTTAAAAGTTTCAAATAGTTTTAAAAAGTTTTAGAGTTTTAAAAAAGAGTTTTAAAAGTTTTAAAAAAGTTTTAAAAAAATTTAAAAAAGTTTTAAAAAATTTTAAAAAAATTTAAAAAAGTTTTAAAAAGTGTTAAAAAAGTTTAAAAAAGTTTAAAAAAGATTAAAAAAGTTTTAAAAAGTTTTAAATGTTTAAAAAAGTTTTTAAAACTTTTTAAAAGTTTTAAAAAGGTTTAAAAAGTTTTAAAGTTTTATAGTTTTAAAAAGTTTTAAAGTTTTTAAATGTTTAAAAATTTATTTATTTTTATAGCTTCATAAGTAAAATTTATGTAAACGTCCATGATTTATATAGAAAATGCGGTAAAACGTACCCGCGCGTTTTCGAGTTTGATTTTTTTAGTTTGGGCGAAAAATACATAGACACTACCGTCTATGACTTAAAAAATTAATCATGTTACATATGCTAATTACCTTATTTTTAATTGCATCATGAGAAATAATGACGTAAACGTTTATGACTGATAAGGAAAACGGCTATGTTTAATCGCATCATAAGAAAAATTGACGTAATCGTCTATGATTTATATAGAAAATGCGGTGAATATCGAATCCGCGCGGAGCGCGGATTCGATATTCACTCTAAAGCGTAACCGCGCGAAGCGCGGTTACGCTTTAGCGCATTTTCTATATAAATCATAGACGATTACGTCAATTTTTCTTATGATGCGATTAAACATAGCCGTTTTCCTTATCAGTCATAAACGTTTACGTCATTATTTCTCATGATGCAATTAAAAATAAGGTAATTAGCATATGTAACATGATTAATTTTTTAAGTCATAGACGGTAGTGTCTATGTATTTTTCGCCCAAACTAAAAAAATCAAACTCGAAAACGCGCGGGTACGTTTTACCGCATTTTCTATATAAATCATGGACGTTTACATAAATTTTACTTATGAAGCTATAAAAATAAATAAATTTTTAAACATTTAAAAACTTTAAAACTTTTTAAAACTATAAAACTTTAAAACTTTTTAAACCTTTTTAAAACTTTTAAAAAGTTTTAAAAACTTTTTTAAACATTTAAAACTTTTTAAAACTTTTTTAATCTTTTTTAAACTTTTTTAAACTTTTTTAACACTTTTTAAAACTTTTTTAAATTTTTTTAAAATTTTTTAAAACTTTTTTAAATTTTTTTAAAACTTTTTTAAAACTTTTAAAACTCTTTTTTAAAACTCTAAAACTTTTTAAAACTATTTGAAACTTTTAAAAAGTTTTTGAAACTTTTTTAAACCTTTAAAACTTTTTAAAACTTTTTAAATTTTTTTAAAACTTTTTTAAAACTTCTAAAACTTTTTAAAACTTTTTTAAATTTTTTTAAAACTTTTTTAAAACTTCTAAAACTTTTTAAAACTTTTAAAAAGTTTTTAAAATTTTTTAAACCTTTAAAACATTTTAAAACTTTTTTAAATTTTTTATAACTTTTTTAAAATTTTTAAAACTCTTTTTTAAAACTCTAAAACTATTTAAAACTTTTAAAAACTTTTGTAAAGTTTTTAAAACTTTTTTAAACCTTCAAAACTTTTTTAATTTATTCTAAATCTTTTTAAAACTTTTTAAACTTTTTAAAACTCTTTTTTAAAACTAAAACTTTTTAAACTTTTTAAAACTCTAAAACTTTTTAAAACTTTTTAAAACATGCGAGGTAATTGCGTGTTCGTTAATGCGCAATTTTTAAATATTTAAATACCATATTTTTATTCAAATTTTATAACTTTTCATAGCTCTTATAGCCAATTTGGATCGCTTTTAATACATTTCATAACATTTTTTATTGCTAATTTTAAATTTCAATTTTTTCAATTATTAAAAATTTTAAAAATGTTAAAATATTTTAAAGTTTTTATTTATATTTATATTCAATTTTTTTGATTTTCATTAACCATTTTGTAATTAATTTTTTAAGTTTTAAATTTAGTTTTAATTTTTTAAGTTTTTAATTTGCTACTTTACTTAACTTAAAAATGAAACCGTTAAAAGTAAGAAAGTTGTTTGCTATTATAAAGCATTCTTATATAAAACTATTCGCACAGAAATCAATAATCATATTCCATTATTTTATAAAGGTAGTGTTTCATAGCTATCTTAAATCAAATATATTTTATCATCGTGTGGATTAAGTGCTGTTTTCAATTGTCTAACAGAGCTTACTGCTTGATTTCTTGAACGAATTTATGATGAGTCATTAATTAAACATTCTTTGAATTCTTTAAACGTTATTCTAAATTTCACAACTTGTCTCTTTACTCCTTTAATTTTTTGTATCATTAGCGTCAACAACTTTGAAAGTATACATTTTTGATCTTAATCCAATAAATTCACCCATTATTTTTCCATAATTTTCATTCTTCATTAGACCACTTGTATCGAGATACTTATAACAATCTTTTATGATGGGTTCATATACATCTGGAAAAAACACTTCGTAAACTAAACTATCTGTTTCAGTATTACAAATTTTTATCAAACTTCGGCACCATTAGTCATAATGAAAATAATATAATGTAGTTTTAACTAGATCTAATATGCACATCCCAACATATATTGGTTTGTTGAAATACATTTCCAATTTATTTAATACAACCACCACGATTGTGTAAGTGTATTGTATAATCCATTTAAATTTCATAACCCACGCATTTTTGATGAAATTTTTTCCTCTGTTTCGTTACTTTTTATAACATTACTTACTCTATGGTTATAGTCAACTATAAAATAATAAAGCCATTTTCGAAACGGATATTTATTTCAAATTTATTTACTTATTTGCTGCCATCTTAAATAAGTAAGAAAACCCGTTCGAATTGAGTTTGCATACTTATTTTGACTGCAACACGAAAACATTGAATATTTTCAATTGCAAATTCTTCAACCAATATTTTATTTGTTATTTTTATTAATTCAACGTATACAATTTAATAAAATAACAAATATTCATAATATTTGTACTAACTAAAATGCTTAGTAGCAATTAAGAAGTATAAAAACGAAATATTCTTTAAATATCGTATTTATGTTGATATGAATTTTAGTTGGTTCACCTTTTATTTTTTATAACATATTTGAGATGCTAAGGCAATCAAGAAAGGGTTTAGTTGCGTTCTTAATTAATAGAGACATAATTATTTTACGTGTTATCGGTGATTATTGTCGCCAAACATAGATACAAAAACTGCGCACCATCTGTTTACATTTTCGCTGTTTACAAAACGTTTTTATAATTTATATACGAAATTATATAATCGGGCTCTGTACATTTTTATTTTAATCATGTTATATATTTTGCTGTCAACAAAGATCCATTTATTTTCTATAAATATCATCCTAAATCTAAAAACAATAAATATTCACATGTAAATATCAACAAAAAATGACAACCAAATTAGATTTTCTTGCAAGAAAGAGACAGAAAATAAGTTACCTCGCCAGCATACTTATTTGAATAAGTTAGGTTCCACAAATAAGTATTCGTTTCGAAAACAGCCTAAGTCCCTTATATTATATATCATGCAGTTTCAAAGACACACCAAAGACTATGTCACATTTTGGGATTGGGATTATGCTACAAAGAGCATTAAACAATTAAATCTTAAATACTTTTT
>CAMZJQ010000382.1:29000-61685 GCA_947310385.1 Nephrotoma appendiculata | reverse complement strand
CTTCTTGGCACAACCTTAAAAGTTGGTTACACAGAAAACAAATCAATTTGATTTTTCACCCAATTAACATTAGTTAAAAAATAAATGGAGTTTTTACCTAATTCTTTTGATAATAATACTATGTAAACTTGAGCAAATCAAAATTTCTGATTAAACTATTTTTGAATTGCTGTTTTGAAATAAATATGAAATTGCGTGGATTTACTAATGTGCTTAAAATTTAGCTAAAATTTTATATGCTTTTTACAAACATGAAAACCATATACGAATATTTGGTCATACAACCAATCTATCTTAAACCAAACAATGCGAAGTAGCTAAATTAACCAGATTTTTTGCTGATTCATACAAATAAATTACATGAAATCCTAATTCGTTAGTTAGTTATTTCGTCGAGTTTTGACTAAAAGCATAGTTCTTCATTGTTCAAAAAGAATAGTGGTTCATTCTGATTTTAAAGAAATATTTCAGATTTTCAAAACTTTTGTCTAAAGTAATAATAAATAAGTGTTAAAAGTGTTAAAAGTGTTAAAACAATTAAATACAATATTTGTTTAGTGCTAAAAGTAAAATAAACAAATTAACGAGATAATTGTAATAAACGTGGTATATTAATAAAATGGATGCCGATGCATCGGATGAGTATGAGTGTTTAACAAACACGGTATTAAGAGATTTAACGAAATCCGAGGTCTTGTTAGTGAACTGGGAATTGTCTTCGTTAATAACTAGCTTTGTGGGTAAGTTTTTATTAAATTTAAACTATTTAAAGTGAAGAAAAAAAAACATATTTAACGTGATACACAAATTTAGGAATTGACATAGAAATGTTCAAGCAGTTGACGGTTGATGATATAAATCGGCTCATACCGTATTCACAATTTGGTTTAAGGAACAAATTTAGGACCAAACTTTTTGAATGGCGACGAGACAATGTAATAAAAATATTTACATTCATTAATTTTATAAATTAAACACATTTTCTTTCGTAATATATAGGGCTTTGATCCTCCAATTGCAGATACCGTGTCGATGAATTCTTCGGTGTCACGTTGGGTAAATTTACTTAAAAATTGCAAATCATCTGATAATACTGTTAGGTTAATTACCCAGTCATCTAATTTTGATTGATTGATTGGAATGTGCGACCAAACCTAAGTAAGATTCCCGGTTGACGCCGGGCTCATCCGCACACTCTTTTACACATAACAAGATTGAGGGATAGGAATGGTATATTAATTATTATGGAAATTGACCCGGTTTCAGACACCTAAGTAGTCAATAGTTAGTAAATTGTTAGTTGAAATGTAATGTAAGACGGTTAACACAAGACAGCATAATTATTTAAAATATGGTATAAATCTTAGCAAACAGAATCCTAAAAATTATATTAAATTATCTGCAATAAAACTTATAATATTTTCAGTGGTGGTTTTTACTATTAGGAATACTAAAAGAATGGTAAATAATGAAGTATTAACTAATTATATTAAAACAGCTTAATGTAATAATTATCATTAGTTAATTCAATTCAATTCTCCTGAAAAATATTAAATAAAATTAATCAAACTCAAACCACCAAATAATTAGTATATAATAATAGTACTAACAAAAGTATCATTACAAGACTTCGAGATACTAAACAGTGTAAAACATTAAAGCTTATAATTATTAATAAGTAGCAGCGACATTTCTCGTTCACCAATAAAACCTGTTAAAGTATAATTCAGCAATAATTAATATTAACAATCGAAGCACCATGGTCATCATTAAAACAGTAACTGCTATCTTCTAATTAAACGAGAAATAACCCATGAGCATCCTGAAATTTAAATAAATTAGCTTTCTGTTCATAATCAATAATTAATTTCCTGTAACTTAGTAATGTAATCATTACTGTTCAAATTCCTAATTTTTTTAAAATAATAGAAATAAAAATTAAAATATAATGATTAATATATTACAGAATTATCAACAAAAAATCAGAAAAATAAATAATTAATTTTACCTATAATGAAACCAATTCTCCTAAAAATGATGAATCAAATTATTACCAAACTCGATCCACCATCAAACGGCACAAATATAAAGCGCGAAAAGAACAAGAAGACAAATGCACCCGACACTCGACCCACTACCAACCCAAACCAAACCCAATAAAAATACTAGTCAAAATTAGAAAGGCATGATATAAGAATTTTGTATATTCGTATATTTCATTATATTTTATTATAACTAGTATTCCCTATATATCTATTATATTTAAGTATCATCGCTGCCCTGTTTTCATATGTTTACTTTTAGGCAGCCCCTGATAAACTTTGATAACTCTAAATTTGTCATCATATATAAAACATAATAAATATAACAATTTAATACTCAAACGGTGAATAATTGAAGGTAGGAATTAGTAAAATTAGTTAATTTCTGAAATCAAAATGTGGAAAGAATCATTTTCATAAATAATCTTAGTAAAATGTACCAAGAAAAATATGTAATTTAGATCCAGGAGTGCTAGCTACCCGCTTCTCTAGAATAAAAAACCAACACACTGCAACCCATAAAGTTATTTCCCAATCCCAATAGATGAAAACTCAGCGATCGCCCGTTAACATCAATATAAAAGAAAATTTATCGCAATACACTTCCCGTATCCTCGCCGCCCCTGTGTAAATTGATCACACAAAACGAAATGAAAAGCAAAAAATCAATGATTGAATCGTTTTTTTCATATAGAAAAACATTTACACTATCAAGCACAAAAAGTAAAAATATAATAATTATGTAATGACATAAATAAAACAAAATGAAAACAAAAATCCCCTGATCTTGTATATTTTTCGTTCGTAATCAATACATACACATCCATACAAAGCACAGCCGAAAGCATGTAACAAGCTTTGTATATACATTGCAAAACCACATTTTCGGTGGTATTGAAATGTACATTATATCCCGCTATACACCTCCAATACTAATTTCCATACAAAATATAATGTACGTCGTACGAGTAAATAAATATAAAAACAAAAGTTAGAATTCAAAAGTACCAACGAAAAACAATCGTCGCAAAAAGAACAACAAAAATTGTTATCGGCTGATTCCACACGAGAGTTTTTTGTATTTTGGCATTTTTTTTAAACCAATGTTTTGTTCTGCTCTCTCTTAAATAAAATTTTAACTAAAATGAGTCAAAAATGTCCTTGAAATATTTTTTATTTCATTTATGTTTGAGTTGTGTGGTTGAACAGAAAATTTGTTTAAGTCGCAATTAAAACTTGTATCATAGGTAAACGGGGAAAGAAACGAAGAAAAATGCGGCATTTTTTTTTACGTGTGGAATGGGCCATCGAGTGTAACAAAACAGAATAACAGAATTGAAAAACACTTTCTGGCACAAACAATACTCAAACAATACTACCACCATGACAATACTAGTACTCTACACCTTTATGAGTTATAGAATACAGTAATCATTTTATTATATACTTAAAATTTATTTGGAAAAATATATGTTAATAATTAATATGTATTAAAACGTGTTAAAACAATGGAAAAAATGAGAAAACACTTATCTTATTCATAGGTTGTCGAAGGACACGAAACAAGAATAAGAACATTGGAAAAAGAAAACACACAACTAAAATCAGATATATCATCAATCAGATATTTAATTGATAACTCTGCGGATAATGAGCGCAACTTGAATTTAATTATACACGGAATACCTGAAACGTCATCTGAAAATCTTAATGATATTACACGCAAAATTATTTCCTTCATCGATACACAGTCTTGTAACGGGAAAATTAAAAATATTCGTCGTTTAACAAAAAACCGCAGTGAGAACTCTATTAATCCAGTCGTTATTACCTGTGATAACCTTGAAATTAAAAACAAAATAAAGGACGCCTTCAAAGCAAAAAAATTAACAATTGATCGTTCTATTAATGCAGCTGATATTGGATTTTCATCAACACAAAATAATTCTATTTACGTCACAGATCATCTAACGGCCCTCAAACACAACTTACTTTTTGAAGCCAAACAACTGAAATATCAACGTAATTACAAATTTATATGGATACAAAACGGTAACGTTCTAGCAAAAAAAGACGAAACATCAAAAATCATAAAAATTACATCTGAAGGACTCATCGAAAAATTATTAAAACCCAACAACAACTCAGCTTAAGATTGCCATTGACTGGTATTTGGTTTTGTAACTTTTTTAATTTTTAATCATTATTGTATTATATAATATTGAGAACTAAGACTAAACAATTTTATAATTCAATTTTAGAAACAAATTACGATATTATTTGCTTAAATGAAACAAATCTAAATGAATCAATTCTTAATACCGAGTTATTTACAGATAATTATGTATTATATAGAAAAGACCGAAATCTTAATCAATTTCCAGATAAGGTCGATGGTGGAGGTTGTCTTATTGCTATAAAAAATTATTTTGTTTCATATCGTATTGCTAATTGGGAATGTTACTCCGAGGAAATTTGGGTATGTATTAACTTTGGCTTAACAAATTTGTATCTCAACGTTCCATATATTTATCCTGGTGCTAAAACCAATGACTATGAAAATTATTTTGATAATATAAACTATATCATGAATCAGAACAAAATTAATTACAGTTTTCATATCATTGGTGATTTCAATTTACCATTTATTAAATGGAATCTCAAACCTAATAATCTAATCAAGCCTTGGCTTTGTGACAATCGATCTGCGCAAGCATTAACAGAATGTATTAACTTTACAGGACTTAATCAATTCAATTATATACATAATGTTAATAACACCATACTCGATTTAGTTTTATCAAACATTTGTTCTTCGTCTATTAAGTATAGTGAATCTATTGATGTTTTAGTTAAAACAGATAGACATCATCCTGCGCTTGAAATTGAATTAAATATAAAAACTTTTACTTTACTAAAAGACCAAAAATTTAAAATAAGAAATTTCCGAAAATCTAATTTTGATAATATCCGACAGCATCTCTCTGTGATTAAATGGGTGGATATGTTGCAATATTTAAATACTGAGCAGTGCGTTTCCAAGTTCTATGAGATCTTAGATCTAGTTATACAAACATATGTACCTCTCGTCTCACATTCTAAAAATGCATACCCTAGTTGGTACACAAATAAAACAATTAATTTAATTAAAATCAAAAATCGATATAGAATGCTGTACAAAAAAAATAATGATGTTGAATATTATCAAATGTTTTCTAAAATTAGGTCAAAATTAAAACAAGTAACAAAAATTGACCATATTAACTACAAAAATCTATTGAAAACTCTATTCATAAGAATCCTAAGAAATTTTGGTCCTATTCCAAATCACTTAAAAGAACTAATGCAGTTCCTGCTAATATGCATTTTGATAATATTTCAGCTTCTAATGCAAAGGATATTAGTAACTTGTTCGCGGACTTCTTTAGTTCTGTCTATAATAATCCAAATATTTCACAATCAAATATTCATCCAAGCAACATCAACACAATACCCACTTTCGATATTTGTGCACAAGATATTTTTAATGAGCTTCGATCACTTAATTCTGATAAAAGCTGTGGTCCTGATTTGATACCACCGGTATTTCTAAAAGAACTTGCTGAACAATTGTGTAAGCCACTTGAAATAATATTCAATAAATCACTAAGCGAGGAGATCTTTCCTTCGGTATGGAAGAATGCTAGTATAACCCCAATACACAAAGCCGGGGACAATTCAGACATTAAAAACTACAGGCCTATCTCTATTTTGAATTGCTTTTCTAAAATCTTTGAAAGAATTATCCACAACAAACTTTTCGAGAAGTTGAGAAATCAAATAATTGTCAATCAACATGGATTCTTCAAACAAAGATCCACTCTGACAAATCTACTCGACTTTTCAGAATATCTATACGCTTCATGTGATTTGAATAATGGTGTTGATGTTATTTATACAGATTTCAAAAAAGCATTCGATAAAGTCAATCACGACATACTTATTAAAAAGTTAAGACGGTCTGGTGTTGATGAACTAATGATAAAATGGATAAATTCTTATTTAAAAAACAGAACACAATATGTAATCATAAAGGATATGAAATCCCATACAATATCTCCATCCTTCGGTGTTCCCCAAGGGTCCATCTTAGGGCCTCTACTCTTTATCTTATTCATAAACGATATTGTTGAAGGTCTCGAGTGTCCGGTGTTGCTCTTTGCTGATGACCTTAAGATTTTTTTATCGATTAAATCAATTTCTGATTGTCAGAAACTCCAAAATGATCTTTATCGTCTACATGATTGGTGTGTTATTAACGATATGAACTTAAACATTGACAAGTGCTTTGTACTGAAAATTAAACCAAGAGTTTTCTCTGTCTTTATCTATTCTATAAACAATATTGACCTTGTTTCAAAAGATCAAGTTAAAGATTTAGGAGTTATTGTTGACAACAAATTCAAATTTAATATCCATATACAATACATCACTAACAAATCATTAAAAATCCTTGGCTTCATGATGAGCACTTGTAGTGATTTCAAAAAAATTTCATCATTCATATCAATGTTTAATGGACTGATTCGTAGCAACCTCGAATCTGTAACTACTATATGGAACCCCGTATACGGATGTCACAAACTCACAATTGAAAGAGTACAAAAAAAGTTTACGAGATTCTTAAACTACAAAAGTGGAATTCCTTACGAGCCGTACAATTCACGCCTTATACGTTATGGTTTAGTTTCTTTGGAGAGCCGTAGAATTATATTTGATGAGCTTGCCCTCTATAAAATATCTAATCGCTTAATTGAAACAAAGTTAACAAATTCAATTCGACACAGAGCTCGGTTGACATATAACATGCGATCTGCTGTTTGTTTTGACTTACATACTTATAAAAGCATTTTCAGGACACATTCTCCTCTAGTAAGATTGCAAACTAATCACAACAACATTTTTAATAATTTTGATTTGTCTTTGTTCTCTTTCCATGTTTTTAAAAAACAAATTACTAAATTTTTTCTAAATAGAGACACAGTTTTCTTAAATATGTAATTTTCTTTTATTTATTTATTTTTTTTTTTAATTTATGCTAACATGTAATTGGATTTGTATATCTGTTTGTTAGCTGTATTTGTGAATAAATAAATAAATAAATAAATAAATTCATCCTCTGGAATCATAAAAGTCCTATACATATTGAAAAATTACATACATACAATGCGTATGATGCATTCAAACAACGGTATCAAAATACGAGGGTATATCAAAAAGTCTTGCAATATCATATGAAAAAAACGAGTGAGTGAGACAACAATATATTTTTCAAAACCATTTTTTGTCACGATGAAACTTCTAGAAGAACATTTCGATGTAAATTTTACGGTTCGTTTGTTTTTGTCAATTTAGTAACATGTGTTTTGAATTTTTCTTAAAATGAATGAAATTGAATATCGCGCCGTTACTAAATTTTTCTATAAAGATGGACGAAATGCAATTTATATATTCAACTATATATCAAAAGTTTACGGCGAATCTGCACCATCATATGCCACAGTAACAAAGTGGGTAAAATTATTCAAAAGTGGTTGGGAGTCATTATAAGACGATAACCGCTCGGGTCGGCCAGCAGATGCTATTAGCCATGAAAACGTAATTTTGGCTGATTCTATTGTATTGGAGGACCGGCGTATTTCTGTTCCGCGGTTAGCGTGGAGACTTTCTCTTTCATACGGTACCACATATACTATATTACATGACCACCTTCACATGTCGAAAGTAAGTGCGCGATGGGTTCCCCGTTTGTTGAATGCTGAACAAAAAAAAATGCGTGTTTAAACTTCAAAGGCGATTTTAGATATGTACAAAGCAGATCCAGAAAATTTCTTGGGTAACATAATAACAGGCGATGAAACATGGCTTCATCACTGGGATCTGGAATCCAAACAAGAATCGATGCAATGGATTAAACGTAGTGAACCACCACCAAAGAAATTCAAAACTCAACCGTCTGCTGGTAAGGTTTTGGCAACAATTTTTTGGGATGCTGAAGGAATTTTGATAATCGATTATATGCCACCGAAAACCACAATCACAGGCATATATTACGCAGAGGTTTTGCGAAAATTGAAAAAAGCGATCCGGGAAAAACGGCCAAGGAAAGTTAGGAAAAAAATCTTGCTTCTTCACGACAATACACCAGTGCGCAAGGCTAATATTGCTCAAGCTGCATTAAAGGACTGCGGCTTCGTGGAAATTCCGCATCCACCGTACAGTCTAGACTTGGCACCCAGTGACTACTTCTCTTTCCCAATTTGAAAAAAACACTAAGGGGCCGGAAATTTTCCAGTGACTATGAAGTACAGTCTGTTGTAAATGAATATTTTATGGAGCAAAAGAAATCTTTTTTTTTAGAGGGTTTAGGTAAGTTAATTGATCGATGTGACAAATGTATAAACCTTAAAGGAGATTATGTCGAAAAATAAAAATATTGCTGTCTCTCTCACTCTTTTTTTTCATATGATATTGCAAGACTTTTTGATTTGCCCTCGTACATGTAAACAAAATTGTAATATACATATTCTACGCCATTGCAAGCGCATCACACACAAATTAATATAATATAACTATTCAATATGTATCTTATTACGGCTTCAAAATTCTTTAAATCACACAATATATTATTTATGTCTATGAACACTTACATATATATTATTTAATTAATTAGTAAATTCAAACACATTTAAACTATTTATTTATTTTTAATTATTTAGAGGAGAGACAAAAAACACGTCTTTCCTCTACGACGTTCAATCGCCGACCAGGTCAATTACCCAGTCCAGTCATCTAATAAAACTAAATTCATAAGTTAGGCGACATAAAATATTTAAAATCCGTTATCTAAATAGAGTTTGTTGTAGGATTTACGCGATAGATAGAGGACTATAAATCAAAAACAAAAAATTATCAAAAACTGCCAGACAGCAACTAGTGAATATTATCTGTGATTACTGGGTTAACACAAAAGAGAAGATCAACGAATGCAACTACAACGAAGCCGCCAAACAAATCAAGGATCTATTTCCACAAGAAAGCTTGGTAAAATATAATTTTGTGTGATATAAAAGAAAATAGATTTAATTAAAAAATGTTTTTAAATTATTTCAAGCTACTTATTTAGGTGACCAGAACACCAGGGAAAATTAGCTGATAAGTATTATGCGCTATGTAGGAAATATCAAAGAAAAGGGATCCTTTCTAGTCAATACAACCTAAAAAGAAAACTAACAGATCCACCTGCTTCGACAAATGACAATCAACCCAGTGAACCAGGTACTTTACAATGATCGTTACATGTACCCGTATAAATGATGAAACACACTAAGCAGCAGCAGCGAGCAGCAAATTTTTATATTGGCTTATTCGCTTATGTAATGATATAAAATCATAGTTTGAGTGTCAATATGCGTATTTCCAATAAAAAAAATTTAATATTTTATAATTTTAAAAGATCGTTAGATGCAACTTCATTCAATATAATTTTTATAAATTTAAATTTTTCTATTAAAATTACAAAATATTTGATTGACGCTCCTGCTGCTTGGTGTGATTCATCCTTAATATAGTTGTCATCTATTTAACTTATAATTTTTATTAAACGTGGAGGAAAATTCCGAAATCATAAGTAGTTTTACTTGGCTAAAAAATAATATATCTCCCGAGAGCCTCATATTAGAAAATGGAACTTAACATTTCCGTTAAGAAGAAAGCATATCAAGAATCCTGATATTGACATTGTTATCGAATGGCCGATTTTACGTCAGCAAATTGGATTGACATTGGTAAATATTAGTAAATATTAGAACTGAACAAAATAAAGGAGGAGTGCATTAACAAAAACCTAAGCCTTCAACCTTTTATAATATATAGCAGTTGGAACAGCTCACAAAATCGAAAGGGTTTATGTATATTTTAATGATTATGTGTACACGACATCGTCATTTTTGCAAGCAGTTGCGAAGACATTTTACATTTTCCATGTGTTGGATATTCATTATCCGGAACAGTGTGTACAATTTTGGCAACTCATTGACGTATATTTTTTTATTAAAATTTCAAAGAAAACTAGTGCATTGAGTGCATTATTAACTAATCTCGTAACTAAGGCTGTGGGCCAATTCTCAGGTAAATCGATTAGTACAGTAAATTGAAATATTAGTACAAATTACTTTTCAAATCGTGCCGATTCTCTAGTAAATAAAATTAGGCAAATGCGGCTTAAAGGGACACATGGTTTCTAGGAATATACAAAAATTGGTATGTAGGTACACGAACTAATGTCATAAATTTTATTGTTATGCGCGGTTTACATAAGACCAACATTTTTCTTCTGCAAAATGAATAATAATTTTTATATATTTGAACCGCCGTGGTTTCCATTTCACAATATTTTATTGTATTTTTTTAAATAAAGAGTTAAAAAACACCTTTTTGAAACCACAAAAATAAAAATAAAATTCAAATACAAAATTTATTGTTTTAAAATTTTTAATTTTATTCTTAAAAAAAAAAAACTTAACGTTTTCGACCAAGATATATGGTCTGTATAACTCTATATAAAACTCTGATGATGACCATATATCTTGGTCGAAAACGTTAAGTTTTTTTTTAAGAAAAAAATTTTAAAACAATAAATTTTGTATTTGAATTTTATTTTTATTTTTGTGGTTTCAAAAAGGTGTTTTTAACTCTTTATTTAAAAAAATGAATAAGATATAACATTGACTTTTGCACATAAGAGACAAAAAAAGAAATATATCCCAACAAAATTTTGCAGAAGATTTTTAAGCCACTACACTGTAAACCACTTATAAAATGTTGCCATAAAATATATTCGATCCGAGTATTTTTATGTCAACATTTTTAAAATCAACAAGAAAAAAAATTATTTCGCATTTATAAATGTTGAGGATTCATAATAAAAACAGACGCCATATATCGCCGATCCTATAAAAAAAATTACGCCATTACTCTATATGTTTATTTCTTTCTGGCACATTGAATATTTTTATATAGCGGATTCTTTCTTATTTACCTGCAAAAATTTGCAGAAGAAAACAATTTTCTCATGTAAACCGGGCATTATTGTTCCAAATATTCGTATTGCTTATGCGAATAAATTTAAATTGTATATTTGCTCAAATTTGTTGCGCAATATACACAATAAACTTATTGAAAAAATAAATTTTAATTTTACCAAATAAAACTGTGTTCATAAACATACAAGCGCATTTTTAATTTATGGGAAATGCTAGTGAATATAAAAAAAATTATGTCTAGAAACATGGCCGCCATGTTTTCATGATTTGTTTAGCAAAAAACTAAAACCACTACTATTTACCTTTTGTATCTTCGCTTTACCCTGCTTTTTAGTACAGTATTTTAATTTACCGCATACACTGTTAAAAATGGCGTTTACCCTAGATTTACCTTAGAATTGGCCCACAGCCTAATTTGAACAATTAAAGTCAATAAGAGTAAAGTTACTTATAACGACAAATTTAAATTTGGGAACGATGAGTTCATTGACTTTTCTTCAAATATTGAATTTCGCGGTTCTATTGCCCAAACTTATTTTGATTTTTCAAATGTATTTAGTAGTAATTTATAATAAAAAAAGTTTTCTGTTAACGACTTAGTTTTCCGAAATATTGAAAATGAGTTATATGAAATTCTAAATATATTAAGTTTCAATAATCAAACTTGTTTATTTCCTTTTAAAAAAATTAATGTTAAGGTGAAAAATAATCATTTTAACTGCCTAGTTTTAAGGGGGGGGGGGGGGGGGGGGGTTAGGGTCTTGACGCTCTATTTTAAGCCTTTTTTTGATAATTTTTATTTCATAGTATAGTTAATTCAATTTATTCATAGATTATATACATGATTAGAAGTTGTTTCAAGAATATTCCCTTAAATTTTTAGCTTAAAATAATTAAAATTGAACTCGTGACAGCAAATTCTCGGAAGCTCTTCGAAAAAAAAGGTGATTTGCGGTGGTCATCAGTAGTCATCAGTGGATCATGTAAAAGCAAAAAATCAAAAAATTTTGGTTAGGTTATGAGTTTTTCGAGGTAGTGACGTCGAGATATATTTTTTTTTGGCATCACTTTGAAGTCAAAAAAATCGGATTTTTCGAAAAAAAAACGTCGAAAGTCATCAATTTCGTGGTTGTAAAACTTTTTATGAGGTAAAAAAAGGAAGTATCTCGACGTCACGACCTCATATTTTGTGCACTTAAAGAGAATGCAAAACATGAAAAGGATCTGACGAGTAGATTTTGAGTTGCAGTGGCCACCGCTTTTAAAAATATTAGTTTCGAGAAAAACGCGTTTAAAGTTTTAGTAGGGCAAAAGCAGTGTTGTGCCTGTTTTTTACGTTACGTAATATACTCGGTTTTTTACATGTAAAATACGTATTTTACACATAACAATTTTTTACAAAATGTAAAATACAAAAACTATTCGTAACTAATTCAAAATTACTTATAGTTCATAATCTCAATTCTTACGTATCTACGAGGGCAAATCAAAAAGTCTTGCAATATCATATGAAAAAAAAGAGTGAGAGAGACAGCAATATTTTTATTTTTCGACATAATCTCCTTTAAGGTTTATACATTTGTCACATCGATCAATTAACTTACCTAAACCCTCTAAAAAAAAAGATTTCTTTTGCTCCATAAAATATTCATTTACAACAGACTGTACTTCATAGTCACTGGAAAATTTCCGGCCCCTTAGTGTTTTTTTCAAATTGGGAAAGAGAAGTAGTCACTGGGTGCCAAGTCTAGACTGTACGGTGGATGCGGAATTTCCACGAAGCCGCAGTCCTTTAATGCAGCTTGAGCAATATTAGCCTTGCGCACTGGTGTATTGTCGTGAAGAAGCAAGATTTTTTTCCTAACTTTCCTTGGCCGTTTTTCCCGGATCGCTTTTTTCAATTTTCGCAAAACCTCTGCGTAATATATGCTTGTGATTGTGGTTTTCGGTGGCATATAATCGATTATCAAAATTCCTTCAGCATCCCAAAAAATTGTTGCCAAAACCTTACCAGCAGACGGTTGAGTTTTGAATTTCTTTGGTGGTGGTTCACTACGTTTAATCCATTGCATCGATTCTTGTTTGGATTCCAGATCCCAGTGATGAAGCCATGTTTCATCGCCTGTTATTATGTTACCCAAGAAATTTTCTGGATCTGCTTTGTACATATCTAAAATCGCCTTTGAAGTTTAAACACGCATTTTTTTTTGTTCAGCATTCAACAAACGGGGAACCCATCGCGCACTTACTTTCGACATGTGAAGGTGGTCATGTAATATAGTATATGTGGTACCGTATGAAAGAGAAAGTCTCCACGCTAACCGCGGAACAGAAATACGCCGGTCCTCCAATACAATAGAATCAGCCAAAATTACGTTTTCATGGCTAATAGCATCTGCTGGCCGACCCGAGCGGTTATCGTCTTATAATGACTCCCAACCACTTTTGAATAATTTTACCCACTTTGTTACTGTGGCATATGATGGTGCAGATTCGCCGTAAACTTTTGATATATAGTTGAATATATAAATTGCATTTCGTCCATCTTTATAGAAAAATTTAGTAACGGCGCGATATTCAATTTCATTCATTTTAAGAAAAATTCAAAACACATGTTACTAAATTGACAAAAACAAACGAACCGTAAAATTTACATCGAAATGTTCTTCTAGAAGTTTCATCGTGACAAAAAATGGTTTTGAAAAATATATTGTTGTCTCACTCACTCGTTTTTTTCATATGATATTGCAAGACTTTTTGATATACCCTCGTATATAAAGAAAATTGGATATAGGTATGATGTAAAATGAGAATTGAACTTTAAATAATTGAATGGAATTGAATTTATTTATAATTCTTCTAATTTATTAATTATAATTAAAAGTAAAATATTTGTAGAAAAATATAAATAATTTTTTTTTTTTTCAAAGAAAATATGGTTTGTTTCTCAGCTACTAACTTATTTTTTAGAATAGAAAAACAAAATCCACAACACTATGGGATTGAAGTGTAAAACGATTAATCATCGAACTCATTCAATATTAATACTATAACATTTTAATGTTATCGGTTACAAAAATTGTTTAGATGATTACGAGAAATCATTACCATCTTTCGACAAGATTATTTAACTTGACACAGACAAAGATATCTGTAGTGCAATTTGTTCTCTATCGATTATTGCTTAAAATAAGAATTTCATTGCTTAAAATAAACAACTTCATACTGCTCTAATATTGTAGCAAAACGAAATAAAAAAATTGTTGCGCTATGTGACGTAAGGAGAAAAAATCCAAAAATTTAGGTGTCATTTGTTATTGTCAAATGTCAACACAAAAAAATAAAAATAAAAATCGAAAAATAACATCAGGGACATATAAAAATTTAAATATAATATTATATCAAAATAATATAATTATATCCACCAGCTCCAAATACACGAGCTCCAAAACAAGGATTTTATTACGGCCAAGGAATCAAGGATAGTGTAAATTTGCTTAAAAACGATATTTCGTATGAATGAGTTGGAGTTCAAAACTATGCTTGTTCGATGTATCTTTCATATTAGCCTTAGCTATAAGAATACGGCAAATCAAAATTTGGCCCGAGATATTAAAATTTTACTAACCGTTTTCGAGTGAGTTTTCTATTATTAATTAAATTACAAGTCAAATGAAACTATACCAATGGCTCTTTGGCTCGAATATTTTAATTTTCTTAACTAAGTGGAATTTTGACTGAAAAATAAATATTTTGTTTACTTATGCTTATAATAATTATTAATAAAAAACAAATATGTTGTATTTCAAAAAAATTGTTTACTTATTTATTATAAATTCAGTTTTACTTTTAAAAGTAACATTAATGAAATTTTGTTTATCGCAAATCTTCATTATCATCACTATCCACAAATCGAATTAGAATTTCTTTATTATTTAAAGAATAATATTAATAAATATGAATTAATTTTTTAGACCTATTAAATGTCATGCTATTTCGAATTAGGCAAGGAATTTGACCCCGATTTGAAAATATCCGTTCAATCTGCGCTGTCGATGTTGGAAGATTTAATAATTTCAGTGCTAAGTTGGATACGTTTGGGTGGCTTCGCTGCAGTGCTCCAAAAAATGTCTGGAATCTTTTGAGTATAAAGTTTGGAAAATTCCACTTTGTTTTTGTAAATGTGCCAATCCTCAAATTTCCGTGGCCAATTAAATTTGTCAGACACCAAAATAGTTATGGCAAATATATCAAAATTTATTTTTGATAAAGATTTAATCGAAAGCGTACAAAACTCAAAAGAATTGTTTGATCCCTTATGTAATCTTATAAACACTTTCCAACGTGGAAAAACTACTTTAGCGAATGCTGGTTTTATGTGGCTATCATTTAACGTGCAGGTAAGATTTAGAGATAAACTACAAATATTTTTCGAAAAACGCCAGCTTATTATGTGCATCATTATTACGATAACGACCTTTTAATTGATAGTCAAATGGATAAAATCAATCAGTTTTAACAAATTTAAATGGCCAAGGAAATGAGGATTGGCTCATTTACAAAAACGAAAGTGGAATATCCCATACTTTATACTCAAAAGAAATAAGAAATCCACAAGATTTTTGGAGCATTGCAGCGATAAGCCACCCAAACTTATCCAACTTTGCACTGAAATTATTAAATCTTCGATCACATTCGAAACATGTCTCTCCCTAGTCGAACATTTTTATCAAACAGACTCTTAGGGATTAACTACGATAGCTGTCTTAAAGAAATTCGTGCAAACCTATCTGAAAACTCCGTAATATAAATCGATATTACTATTTCGATTTTAATTTTTTTGTGTTGACATTTGACAATAACAAATGACACCTAAATTTTTGTATTTTTTTCTCCTCACGTCACATAGTGCAACAATTTTTTTATTTCGTTTTGCTACAATATTAGAGCAGTATGAAGTTGTTTATTTTAAGCAATGAAATTCTTATTTTAAGCAATAATCGATAGAGAACAAATTGCACTACAGATATCTCTGTCTGTGTCAAGTTAAATAATCTTGTCGAAAGATGGTAATGATTTCTCGTAATCATCTAAACAATTTTTGTAACCGATAACATTAAAATGTTATAGTATTAATATTGAATGAGTTCGATGATTAATCGTTTTACACTTCAATTCCATAGTGTTGTGGATTTTGTTTTTCTATTCTAAAAAATAAGTTAGTAGCTGAGAAACAAACCATATTTTCTTTGAAAAAAAAAAAATTTATTTATATTTTTCTACAAATATTTTACTTTTAATTATAATTAATAAATTAGACTACAAATAATACAATACAATAAATAAATTCAAAAATTTCAAATCCATTTCTCATTTCACATCATATACCTAAATTTTTTTTTCATATACGTAAGAATTGATGTTTTTGAATTAGTTACGAATATTTTACGCAGTGTTCCTCGCAGTAATTGCATTTGCGAAGTGTATATTTAGATAACGACTTCTGTAGTTATGCTTATGTCGTATTTTATATTAATTTAACTTAGCATCTTTTATTAATATAGTTTTTATCGAATAAAATTAAATGTATTAATATGATACAAATTTACGTTTCGTATATTAAGGTTTGCGATTTTACTAAGGTTTTTAAATACGCATTTGATTTTATACAATAGTATACGTTTTATACAGTAATTTAAGTATATTACCATTTTTTACGTAAAAAATGTATAAAACAGTTTTTTACATACAATTGCACAACACTGGGCAAAAGTACCATGTCAAAAATTTAGTTGTGTATGTTTTTTGAACCAACTTACACATTCGTGAATATCGTTACACACAATTGTGTTGGTTTTACTACAAATAAAGCGAAATTTTTTATTAACAACGCCATTACATACTATGGTCTTTTACTCACACATTTGTGTGGGTTTGACTAAAACTGAGCCATTTTTTTTGTTTTCTTTGTTGAAAAAGGGATATGAGGCACAAATACAGGCATCTACACATAAACTTCGATCCTTCCGTATGTAAGAGTGATAGTGGTATCAGAGAGAAAGACGGAGATAGTTTATACGCGGCGCGCGAGTACCGCTAAAAGTCAGTTCAAACGGGGAGACATTCAAAGCACTTTATCTCCGGGAATATTCCTCCGATCGATCTGAAATTTTAACTGGATATTCTTAAAGAGTTGTACAATCAAATAAGAGAATAAAAAAAAATTAAAAAAAAAAATTTCTAGACCCTACCCCTAAATGATGATAATGATAATAATAATTGTTATATTATTTTTGATAAACGCATTTGAGTCATTATTCCAAGAATTTTATTTTTTTGCCAAATGGGCTAAAAGTAGTTAAAATTAAAACACCATTTAAATAAATAATTAAAGTTAAGTTTATAATAAGAAGAATATTACGCACATTATGTATAAATTTTAATTATTAATAAATTGAATTATTTAAACATCAAAAATAAATAATATTCTAATTCAAAAGCAAAAAATAGTATTTTGCCTCACAAAACTTCCCTCTGCTCTTCACCCCCTCCCGCAAAAATTCACCTAAATATTTTGCTAATTGAATTAGTAATTACCAAACATGTAATCTAATTGGGTATCTTTACAAATTTTAATTAGTTGTTTCACGTAATTTATTTGCTGGCTTAAACAAAGTTTTACAAAAATATTCAGTAAAATTATTAGTCAATTTTAATAATTAAAATTTATAAAACTGGCAAATAAATAGGTAAAAATACCATTTGTTATTTAGCATTGTTGCACAATTTTTTAGTTGATTAATATAAACAATTTATTGTTTCAACGAAAATATATCAACATGTCCGTTTCACCAAAATAAATTGGGAAGCTGAAAATCAGTCATCAACTTTAGCAAAATGATAAACAGTTTTATATAAATTTATTAATCTTTTTTTTCTGTGTACGATAGTTCCAGACTGGTTTTAGCACTGTGCCCTTTTTATTTTAGGTTAGCATAACTAGCGTCATGCCAAGGTGTATTTGAATATGGAATTCGGTTTGAGTTAAGAACCACTGACATCCATTTTACATTTTGGAGACAGATCACAAACTGCCTTCGTTTACATGATCTATATATAGTCAAACGCTGTACAAAGATCAAGAAATAGGCCAAATATATAGTTTAGCTTGTTAAAACTAAGGTAGAAGCCATTTTAAGACAATTGGGGTATATACCGCTTTCAAAAATAGATTTTACTACCACATCAAATAGATCAGCAAGTAATTGAGAAAAAAATGGTGTATAATTCTTCAGGACCACATTTTGAATGTTGTCATAATTACCACTCGTTATATTAGCGGAAGGTGGGCGAAACAAAATCTGAAATTTATTTAAATCGTTAGAGCCCGGGCTAGAATTACTGTGATTAAATATATTGACAATAATAATTGGGTCATGGTACTCAACATCGTTGTAAATAACAGGTTGGGTCACATTTTTGGAATAATTTTCCATGAAGTGATTTAATACCCTCGAAGTTTGTCCTAAAATTATAAAAACGAAATTTAGGACAAACTTCATGCGTGTGTCCACAAACGTATATAGTTTGTCCTAAAATTTTCCTGACTATTTTATCATGAGTATGTTAAACAACTATTAGTTAAACTCTTGTTATAATGAATTGTCAAATTAATAATAGTTGTACATACCGGTTGCTACGAATTCGACAGGCGGTCGAGTGGAAAAGTTATACACCACCCAAAGTAGTTTTCAGCCCAAAGGTTGCGAATTCGAATTCATTTGCGAACTATAATTTTATTAAGCAATTATTCTTCTTAACGTCCTCGATGTTACTGCAAAAATCAGTTGCAGATAACGAAAACAAATTGTAAAGGGACAAGGGAATTGACGTTGAATGTACGCGAATACAACTTCAAGGAAGTGATTAGCAATTACAAAAGGAATAATCTTGAACAGCGATATACAAGTATATGTGCGCGAGCAATTTAAGCAGCAAGGACAGCTTTAATTTTACTACTTTAATAGCCGCAGGTGTGCGCAGTAGAACTTCACCAGGGGCCGGCATTATTTTTAAAGACATAATTTAAAAAACGTTATGTAAATACAAATAAATTTTTTTTTGTTTTATTTTTTTGCAGCCTTAATTGCACAAAAATAAAATAAAAATATAAAAAAAAATATTTGTATTAGTATTTTATATTTTAAAACAGTCGGCGATAGCGCCACTAACAGTTGTCCTTTCTATCACACACATGCTGTGTGAGTGGTATTTAAAGTGTTAACCAGTGAAAAGTGCAAGTTAAGAGGTAAAGAGTTAACAGTGTCCGCCACGCAAGCCGGAACCAAACCAACTACATGGTGCAAGTAGCACGATGCATTATGCATCATCTTATTTTTCAGACGGGACCTTATAATTCTAGCTAAAACCTGATAAAGTCAGCCAGAACCAGATAACAGCCAAACCAACTATGGCACAAGTAGCATGATGCATTCTATATAATTTTTCAGACGGAACTTTATAAATCCAGCACTATATGATTTTTCGGTAAAAAAAACCTTATAGTTCCAGTTGGGACCATACTTTTTACAGCCAAATTAACTATGGACTCAACCGGAACCTTATAAATAGAACCAAAACGTGTTAAAGCGAGCCTGAACCATGTAACAGCCGAACCAAATATGGCACAAGTAGCAAGATGCTTTTTTTACTTTGTTATTTTATTGTATTGGTTTTATTGCGATTGTTCCGTTTATATTGGTATATGTTCAGTACTTTCGAATTAAATACAAAAAATCGTTGTAAATTCTTCTATTTAGCGTCAATCTGTAGAATGAATATAGATGAGAAATTTGAAAGAATCGAATTTCGGAGACTAAGTAATAATTCGCTAGTACTACGGTATCTCCATATATATAAAAATCACGTGTCACGACTAATCTCCGAAAACGCCCAACCCATTACAATGAAATTTTGTGAATGTATATGGTTAATTTTGGATCCGATAGATGGCGCTTTTGTCGAGATTTAAAAAAAAATATTTAAATTTTTTCAACAAATTTTTTTTTTTAATTTTTTTTAGATTTCCCATTTATGAATACATACAGCCACAAATTTTAACTTTCCTACTTCACCCATACATATTTTTTAAAGCTATTTTCTTAATTCCTAATATATAAAAATCACGTGACATGTTGTTTGTACACACTAATCTCCGAATTGTTCGATATTGTTACCACAAATATGATTTATGGTCCGTGCGGTGCTTTTAACATGACATCGCCAGGCATGAACCCGTTGTATCGGTGCAGAAACGCAGATAATGGTGGCCACACATCCACAATGCGAATGTCGAACACTACAAATCAAATTGAAATTAAAAATCACTGGGTGGTACCATACTCACCAATACCTTTAAAAACGTACAAGGCTCATATTAATGTCGAGCTTTGCAGTTCTGTGCAGTCCATCAAGTACATTTGCAAATATGTTAATAAAAGCAGTGATTTGGCAGTATTTGAAGTACAAAAAAAATTTAAATGAAAACAGTGAAATATCACGATACAAAATGAGCAGACGCATCAGCAACAACGAAGCTGTCAACGTGTATATTTTACTGGAGAAAATTCTCTCCAACGAGCATTCGAGCCACCAAAAAACGTATCGCAAAAGCATTATTATATACCGACGTCCCTTGCTATTTTACATGGAACAAGTCAGGTAAAAAATGGGATCCACGTAGACAAGGCGGACCACATCTAACAATCAACGTATTTAAAGCCAATACATAGGGATGACTTTACACAGTACATTCAAAACAACGTGAATGATTCTTTCTGCGTTTGTTATTGGCGAATGTTCCAGGACCTACGTCTTTCCAATTTTTGCAAACAGTCAATGGACAAGTATTCAATACATATAAAGATGCATGTCGCGAGATGCAATTGCTGGAAGACGAATTACGCTAAATAACTATCGTGAACTATTCGCAATTTTATTAACGACATCTTATCCAACACAATCATCGGCTTTGTGGGAAAAATACAAGAACTACATGACTGAGGACATACTACACCGAGTTAGATACACAAACCAAGATCCAAACATTGCTTACACGCCAGAAATGTACAATGAAGCTTTAGTGTTGATCGAGGATTTGTACGTATTTTAATTTCAAATTGGCCAATAAATCATTATGGCATGCCATCGCCTGTTCGTCCGGCGATCGACTTAGTTAACAGTGACGTACAGCGAGAAGAACAGCATAATAATGTTGCCTTAGCTACATTTATTGCGAACAATGAGCCTTTAATGACTGATGAACAAAAAAGTATTTATGGTCAAATATTGCTGACAGTTGGTGCTAAACAAGGCAGCTATTTCTTTATATTTAGATGCAACAAGCGGAGCCGACAAGGCGTTTTTAATATCATTTATTCTTGCAAAGATACGTTCGCAGCATTGGCAATTACATCATCAGGCATAGCAGCCGCTTTGTTTGATGGTGGACTAACAGCACATTCAGCGCTGAAAATGTCATTAGACGTTCTTAACAAACCGAACGCAATGTGTAGCATTAAAAAAAGAGCAGAATGGCTGTAATGCTGCAAAAAAGTTTGATCATTATCTGGGATGAATGTACTATGATTCATTAACATTCACTCGAAGCATTGCATAGAACTATGCAAGATTTAAACGGCAACATTAAACTTTTCGGTGGTGCTACCTTATTACTATCCGGTGGTTTCTGACAGGCATTGCCAGTCATTCAACGCTCTACTTATGCCGATGACATTAACGCATGTTTAAAAGAATCATTTCTTTGGCGAAGCGTAGAGACCGTTCAATTGACCATCAAAATGCGAGTACAACTGCAAAGTGACCGGTCGTCACAAATATTTTCTGAACAAATGCTGGATATTGGCAACGATAATATAGAACTGCTACTTTGGCAGCGAAAAATTTAATTTTGTAAAAACATTTTCATCCAGAATAAATTCTATCATACGACGAGTGTATGATTTCTTATTTCGGAAAACATGGTTGCAAGCAGTTCATAAAATACAAGCCGATGAGATTTGACTATAAGGTATATGGTCACTATATAGTCCAACAGGATATATTATAAATTTCGAGATTTACCAGGTACGAAATCCGCACTCGAATACGTTTTACGAGCAAAACTTCGGAAATTGCATAGCACCCTTGCTGTACATGTTAGATTAGTTTCATTTCGGATGTTCGAGTGCTACCATTTTCTTCCTATATTGGCGTTTTTGAAAAGTAAAGTGTACGATGCTACTGGTGCTATTCGCAAAAAAAAAATTCATAAGAACTCATCATTAGCAAAATGTAAATGGTTTGAACATTCGATTGACGAAATGGGTAGACACCTCAGTCGTGTCAATTGCATCGACCGTATTTGGTGTTAACCCAATTTCCAGAGCGGTGCGATATTCAAAATTCACAAAAAGAAGATCCAAGTACCACTTCCTCGTGCCATATCTGAGTACAATAAATACATGTGTGGGGTAGATCGTATGAACCAAAATGTTAGCCTTTATCGCATAGGAATAAAAGGTAAAAAGTGGTAGAGCTCCATTTTTACAAAACTGATTGATATAGTTGTACAAAATGCATGGTTGCATGACAGAATAGCCAACCCAGAAATTCGTCACCCCAATTTCCGAAAAGCTGTGGCCTTATACTACTGCAAGTATTTTGGCGAACTACAAAAGTACGTCGGGAACCGGAAATGGTCAACTGATTTATCCGGTATTCGCTACGGTCGTATAAACCATTACGTATGTCCGGTTGACAAAAAAAACGTCGTGCTGGAAATAATTGTAACACCATAGGTCGTAGTATGTACAAAAAATGCGGTGTGGGTCTTTGCGTAAAGTGCTTTGCATCCTACCATTGCATTAATTTATAACTAAACTTCTGAAAATTAAAAATATATAGAGCCTGAAATATATGCAATATGAATAAAATTTTATAAAAATAAAATGGCATTTTCAGATTATTTTTTAGCTCGGGGTCAGCCCAGCGTTGCCATATGGCCACAAGCCCCCCTCCTCCAGTGCAAAGTAAGCGAGACTGGTCGAAAACGAATGGTACATCCCTTATTTTAGATCTTGGTAATACTATATGCAAAAAAAATATAAAATTGCGAAAAAAATATTTGTGGGCTGATTCGGGATATGCTTTTCTAGCCAAAACCTTAAAATTCAAGCCAGAGCCATATAACAGCCAAACCAACTATCATTGTGAATTATATGTGTATCATTGTGAATCATATGATTTTTCAGCCGGAACTTTATAAATCCAAACTAAAATCCGTTCGAAACTTATTGTTGTGATTCTTCCACATTTGCCATCTTTAAGTGAAAAATTCAAATTAATCCGCGATTGAGCGTTAACGGAAAAAAAAGTATGGGGTGGTTGCGTTGTTGATTGTGTATAAGTAAGTGTCGAATAACATAGATGCTGTCACACATATTGAGGCTAAATGGAAAAATTTCCTTCAATTGTGTATTTAATTTAAGAATATACACACTATAACACCATTACAATCGAAAAACCAAAGTATCATGTGATACCATTCAGAACCAATCCAGCCAAAACAAAAGGTTCACAAAAATAATTTTGACGCTTGCATAATGGTCGCAGTGTAATTTGGATGATAGTGCAACACATGAGGTTTCCAGAACGATGAAAACATTATGCACTACAATGCCAACCCAACCAGTATCAGTGAAGCCATCCGAAACCGTATGAAGTCAAAGTGTGAACCATTCGAAGCAATAAACAATAAACATTGTTTATGCGGTCATTGTGAACTAGCTAAAATTTCAACTGGAATTATTTGGGGTGCATTATAATTCCAGATCCGCTAAAAGTGTAGTAGGTCATGCTACTTGTGTCATAGTTGGTTTGGCTGTCATATGGTTCTGGCTTGCTCGATCACGTTCTGTTGGGATCTATAAAGTTCCCGAATGGAAAAGCAACTAAAAAATAATGCACAATCCATTGTGCTACTTAGTTTGGCTGTAGAGGGTATCACTCCGGTTGGAATTATATGGTTACCGAAAAATCATATAACGCTGGATTTATAAGGTTCCGGCTGAAAAATTATATAGTGCACAATGCATTATGCTGCTTGTGTCATAGTTGGTTTGGCTGCTATCTGGTTCCAGCTGGCTTTATCAGGTTTTGGCTGGAATTATAAGGTTCCGTCTGAGGGTATCGTTTCGATTGGAATTATAAGGTTTCTACCGACAAATCATATAGTGCTGGATTTATAAGGTTCGGCTGAAAAATTATAAATGGATCGTGCTATACTTGTATCATAGTTGGTTTGGTAATTATATGGTTTTGGCTGGATTTATCCGGTTTTGTCTGGAAATAAGTATAAGGTTCCGGATGAATATTAATATAGTGTTCAATGATGCACAATGTATCGTGCTACTTGTGTCATAGTTGGGTTGGTTCCAGCTGATATGAGTCCGGCTGGCGTGACCGACACAATTTCTGAATAAATTAAGGTTCTTGGGGGAAATAAAGTTTGTCGAATGCTCGAAATTCGTAACAATTATAAACAAGTTCGAAATACAATTTTCAATACAAAATTTTTAAATTTATTATTTCCAATTCAGCGACTTGCTTATACTCGTATGTAGTGGCTAATGTTAAACTTTATTTATTATGGTCTCCAAAACTAAACAGATAAATGTTCCATGAAAAATTAGTTTGTAGAATTTTGTAAAATTTTAATGCAGTAGCTTCATGTCTAATCATTATTTTGTTAAACAAAGTCAACAACAAACAAATAAAAATACGTCAGCTGCCTTAAAATGCCTTTAAATGCCTTTAAATGGAAATTTCTGCTGAAATATCAGAAACCAATATTGAAGACAATTTTTAAAAAATCAAACTATATTCAACGATTGATTCAAATATACGTTCAAATATTTTAATTATAAGATAAATGACTACAACAACAAGTCCAACCCATCTTCCTTTTTACTACTAGACTTGCTTGAAACTTTGCACTTTTCACAACGAGACGGGTTAGATGAACCGGAAAAGAGTCTACAGAGAAATGCTCTATTTTTAGTGGGCATATGACAATTGAGTAGTTTTGGAAATTCCTTTCAAAAGTTCTTATCGTATAAATAGACAATACTTAGTTACAATTAAATGCAATTGATATGACTTGTCATATCTTAATGAAATTATTGCATTACTACCCTTTTTAATTTAAATTTAGAAATAATACGAGTAACACCTTCGAGCCTGTCTCTGAAAATAAAAATATTAATTAAGTTTTTGTCACTATATCTGTAGATCTAATTCGCTTTGACAAATATTTTAAATTTAAAAATTCGTTATAACGGGAGTTTAACCAATACTACTCATTAGAAAGAGTTAGTACATAGGACGTTTAACTATTTCAAGATTTCGTTTTGGCTCAAACTATCAAATAAATTTTCAAAATACGAGTACGTCTACTTTACAAAATATTTTCAGTAATAATAATACATATTTCTCAACGACCAAATACCCCCTTCGGATATGCTCCAATTAAAATTAAGCTTCGGCGTCGCTGCTTTTATTGTGGTGCTGTAACTTGTCACTAGATAAGAAAAATTACGAATTTAAAATTTTAAATTTTGTTCGAGACTAAAAAGATTAAAAATTACTACCTACCAACAAACCCCACTTAGTTTAGTATTCTATTGGTAGTCTTTCTCTTTTTCTTTATCTATATATAAGATACTAAGTCATCTTACAACAGTATATACTCATATGGAATACGTATTAAATATTTAGGGTTATCGATCGTCTTGATATAAAGAAATTTTTTCGTTTCTGTGAAAAATAATATCTGCCGGCAAAGTTGTGCTTTTCTCAGAAACAAAATCTTTTTTGCTTTTGTTGTTGTTGTTGGCGAAAAATCAAAAATAAATCAAATTATAACTTATTTTAAACTCGTAGGATGTTTTTCTTAGTTTTGATAAATGGTTATGTTCTGTGAATAAAAATAATTCCAAAAAAAAACCAATTTTCTTGTAAAGTTTATAACTAAAACTACAGTTTCGTTTTATTTTCTGAGCTCCATTTGCATTTACGGGCTAAGTTCAATAGCCTTGAATAATTAGGAAATTATTCAAACTGCAATAACTGTTCGTTGGTAAGTTTGTTCATTCTGAAGAGAAACGCCGACTATATACGATTGTGCAAAATTTAAAGAAACACTTCTACCAGTTTAAAATAGAAAAAAATTATTGATAGCGGAAAATTGTAGTTTTAATTGTTTAAACAAAATCCATAACTTATATGTCCGTAAATCAAAATTCTGATGCAAACAATGCAACAAAGAACAACGCACTGCTATAGAATTTACAGTCTCAACCAGCAATAAAAGCCTAATGCCTCAACCAGTTAGACTTAAGAGCTTAAGTTACGCGCCGATTGCACCACTTTGGTCACAAATAAACAACTGACCTCTAAAATTTTGGCTGTCGTACTGCTCTTCTAAGTGGTCCAAAACGGAACACAACTTAAGCTCTTAAGTTTGACTGGTTGAGGTTTAACATAATTGGCATTTGAGAAAGCAGTAACAGGAAACACGAGAGGCTCAGTTTATTCAAACTATAACCATCAAACAAACCCGAGCAGCTGGACCAACAGGAAGAACTTAATAAAGACATTTTTATTAATCACTTGTTTTTGTTTCAACAAACAAGTGATAAATAAAAATGTCTTTATTAAGTAATTAGTGTGTTTCGCCAAGTGTCTACGGCCAATAGCGTAAAAAGCAACAGGAAGACGTAACGCAATGAATGACTGTTTCACTGAAAAATGTTGACAACAACTTATAGCAGAGCCTCCTAAATATAAGAGCCGTAACATTCCGCCATTTTGTCCATGAGCTTTCCATAGAGGGGAAGCTTTTTGTTCTTTTTCATACCAATCAGTGTATTTTAATATTTTTTTAGAAGCTTTTTTGTAAATAAAAACATTAATGCTTCTTTTCAATTTTTAATTTGAATGGTTAGTTCAATATTCAGGAAAATCATATTTTAAAATTGAGTCATATTATGTCGAATTAACGCAAAAATATTTAAATTAGTGTACCACAAATTTTTTTTTTATTGTAGAAATAAGAATTTGTTTATATGTGTATGTAAGAAATTAATATAGAGTGTTCCATCAAACATTTCAGTATTTCTTTCCCAAAACAAACGTTCGTTAAAAAATGCTTTTTGAGTAGCTATGTAATATGGGGGTTATTGTGTTCTGGATTCTATTACAACATTGTTGATGAACTAACTTCGAAAACTGTTTTTTCGTTATTTGTTCAAAATTTCATCGCAAAATTCGCAGGCTATACTATTCATCCTGTAGTATAAACAAACCGGAGCTTCATAAAATAAAAATATTATAGAGCTTTCCGCAATTAATAAATCAATCAAAAGATGTCGCTAAGTATAAATTAAAGCTAAATATTAAAACCTAAATGTTTGTTAACTAAAATTTAACAATTTAGTATGTATACAGCGTGGTTCAATAGATTATTGAAATCTCCTGGAACTGAAAATAACCGAATACGAGCGAATTGAAATAAGAAAAGAAAAAATTTGGAAAAATGTCACCTTTTTCTATTATTGTTTTTCAGCGCGCAGCACCTACGATGGTAAATATTTTGCGATGAAAAGCTTTATTTATGCCAACCGTATTATAAATAAAAATTATAATTGTTTTTAGTTTTATTAATTATGTTAAATTATTATATTAAAGATTTCGCGCTTAACTTACAATAATAATGGTTTTTTTTTCGTAAATAGTTATTTAATTATTTTACGCTTTTCTGTAATTTCAAGTAATTTATTACAGAGACATCTGTAAACGGATTTTCAAATTACAGAAAGCTCGGTTTTGCAATCGGATAACATTGAAGTTGTTTACTGTTCTGTTTTATAGTAATATTTAATAGTAATATTTAATTAAGAAAACCATGACAACGTAGATTTTTTGTATACAAAAATAATAATAGATTTTGATGTAAAAATTTTATTACATGAATAATATTATTGTTTCTACATGGAGATTCATAAAATTTCGTTTCAGCTCACGTTTTCTCTTTAATTTTGTTATAAATGAGGAATGTTTAGATTGCTAAGTGCATCGTTCATCTCAAAAATTCTGATGTGCATGTAACCAGAATTTACCAAATAAGTTAAATTTTTATAAAACTAAATTTTAAATTGGATGTAAGGGGAATCCGCGGCAGCACCCTTTGTTTAAATTTACCAAATAAACACTACATTATGATGGCTGATTTTCAAATATGTGTTCTTTGAATAGTTTATTAAAAATATAAAATTAAAATTTAGATGATTTGTTTAATTTTTTATTCATAAATTCATGTTCAAAAATTTTCCAATTACCTCGGTTTCTTATAGTAATTCAATAAAAGCTTCTCCTCTACTGAAAGCTCTCCTTTTAATATTACGGCTCTTCAAAATCATAGATGGCTCTGCTTATAGTGATCTAGCGACAGTTCTAGGAATTTGAGTCAAAAGGTTATCGATACAAACAACTGTCACAAGAAGAAAGGTTCTGTGAAAAGCATTTTATCGATATCACCGAAACTATCAACACCGATGCTGTATAAGATAGCAGAAAATTTCTAGCAGAAAAAATGCGTTTTGCTATTCACCGCTAAAGGCATCACTATCACAAAAATGAAATTTTTTCTGGTGATATTTTTTTACACCAGCAGAAAGTTTTCGATATTTTTATGCAAATTAAAAATTCTCAGCAGAAAGTTTTATGAAAAATCAGAGAATTTATGAAATGGAAAAGAAAATGTACGTTTAAACATTTTGAAGCGATGAAAGTTAATTTTCTTTAAAAAACGATTTGCGTATGTATAGTGTAAGCACTCTCAAAACATAATTAAATTATCATAATCATAATTATGCAAACACAGGGCAAAATCAATACATGGCCGTCGTTGAAAGTACTCCAAACATTTTTTAAGTCATTTTAATGTGAATTGTTTTCAGTTTTTTAACAAAAGTGTTAGAAAAACCCCCTGTAACTACACTGGGTGTATGTTTTTATGGTAGCTGAGATAATGTTCTATATACATGAGCAACATAAGATTCACACTTGGCGTCAGTAGCCTTCCATACATTTTTGAAGTCATTTTAATGTGAAATGTTTTCAGTTTTTTAACAAAAGTGTTAGAAAACCCCCCCTGTAACTACCCTGGGTGTATGTTTTTATGGTAGCTGAGATCATGTTCTATATACATGAGCAACATAAGATTCACACTAGCCGTCAGTAGCCTTCCATACATTTTTGAAGTCATTTTAATGTGAGATGTATTCAGTTTTTTAACAAAAGTGTTAGAAAAACTTCCATGTAACTACCCTGGGTGTATGTTTTTATGGTAGCTGAGATCATGTTCTATATACATGAGCTACATCAATTTCACACCTGGCGTCAGTAGTCTTCCATACAATTTTGAAGTCATTTTAATGTGAAATGTTTTCAGTTATTTAACAAAGTGTTAGAAAAACCCCCCTGTAACTACCCTGGGTGTATGTTTTTATGGTAGCTGAGATCATGTTCTATATACATGAGCAACATAAGATTCACACTAGCCGTCAGTAGCCTTCCATACATTTTCGAAGTCATTTTAATGTCTGGTGTATTCAGTTTTTAACAAAAGTGTTACAAAAACCCCCCTGTAACTACCCTGGGTGTATGTTTTTATGGTAGCTGAGATCATGTTCTATATACATGAGCAACATAAGATTCACACTAGCCGTCAGTAGCCTTCCATACATTTTCGAAGTCATTTTAATGTCTGGTGTATTCAGTTTTTTAACAAAAGTGTTAGAAAAACCCCCTGTAACTACCCTGGGTGTATGTTTTTTATGGTAGCTGAGATCATAAACTAGTGTGAATCCACCAAGTGTGAATCTTATGTTGCTCATGTATGTAGAACATGATCTCAGCTACCATAAAAACATACACCCAGGGTAGTTACAGGGGGGTTTTTCTAACACTTTTGTTAAAAAACTGAAAACAATTCACATTAAAATGACTTAAAAAATGTTTTGCATAATTATGATTATGATAATTTAATTATGTTTTGAGAGTGCTTACACTATACATACGCAAATCGTTTTTTAAAGAAAATTAACTTTCATCGCTTCAAAACGTTTAAAACGTACATTTTCTCTTCTTTTTCATAAATTCTCTGATTTTTCATAAAACTTTCTGCTGAGAATTTTTAATTTGCATAAAAATATCAAAAATTTTATGCTGGTGTTAAAAAATATCAGCAAAAAAAATGTCATTTTTGTGATAGTGATGCCTCTAGCGGTGAATAGCAAAACGCATTTTTTCTGCTGGAACTTTTCTGCTATCGTATACAGCATTCAACACCGGTCGATTTAAGATACGTTTACTATTTAAACAGCCTCCTCAGCTCACCAAGGAAAAGGAATTTCCACAAATGTATAAAGATTTTATGATGGACAACATAGATCTCAAGCACTTATAACCATTGATGAAATTCATTATTTCTAATATTCTAATAATACAGGAACTTCAATATTGTTAAGAAATTCATCAGGCAAACCACTTACAATTTACGAGTGCAATGAAGCAACTGTGAAACTTATCTTCAAGTGGATGACTGAATGGCTGTTGCTGACTCGGTAATGGAAGCAGCACAACTTAAACATGCAATCCCATCGACTGCCAGATTTGTTTTCGACAATGTTTTCAAATCAAATATAAGCACGACTACCATACTTCAAAATTGAAACATCTACTTTAGTTAAAGCTCTTGGATTGTATATTGAAATCCACAATGTGATTGCTTTCAATTTCATGTAAACTTAGCAACATAACAACAAGCAAATGACCAAGTAATATGGACTAGAAGCAAACACAACCGAAGAAATTGGTTGCCAAATACTTACCGTCCAAACTTCTGAACAGAGCCTTATAGACAGCCAGAAAAAACGCATATAATTCATAGATTCTACTAGGAAATCTTGGCTTAATTCAACAGATGAAATTGAATATCTTAAAGTACAATTGAGTTGCTGAAAATATCAATTTTTTAACGACCCTAGCCTTGCAAACCTTGTACTTTAAAGTCCAATACATATAACAAACACTACATACATTTAACATAAACATTTTTAATAACAGTACTTATAATAGGTTGTACCTTAACCGCAAATTTCAGTTTCCAAAACTTAGATCATCTAGAGCAAACCGATGCTAAATGTGTAAGTGAAACACGGGGCGAGAGTACTAAGAAGCCGAAATAATTAGCAAATTTTGAAAATCCTAATAATATGCCAGGGTTCGAATAGGAATCAAAATTAAGCCAAACCTTTAGTGAATACGTTCAATGTGTCTCAAAACCGACTTGCTAAAGAACTTTCTAAACTGCTTCACAAGGACGCTTTAGAATTATATATTGGGCGTTTATACGTAAGAATTCTTTTCGGGAAATTATCTGGCGTCATCTTAGACAGAAAATTCTACGGTGGTTTTGTGGTGCAAGAACTGAGGATAATAATAAACTGAATTATGATAAATCAATCATGAATTACTTCCGAGACATGCATTTCATTTCAGGCTCCTTACACGTCCCTTATCTGGACGCCAAATTCATGCGGATAGGGAAGAAAAAATATTCGTCCCCGGGTTTGGGAATTGTAAAAAGAGGAAAAGTATTTCAATCTATTGTTCAACTCTTTCACAAATGTCGTGATCTAGAAGAAGGATGAATCGAAGAAGGTCTCAATCTGAAATACGCATTTACAAAATAATTCACCAAAGCAGAAGTAAGGTCGAATTTCACGAGATTTCAATGTTAAACAAGAAAAGTGTGTCTACCCAAACCTTAGCGAACAACGGTAATCCTCCGAAAACCAGCATTGGATCGATATTATGGTGTACAAGATTTACAACTGCAGAAGTTTCAACGACATATCCAAATATATCTACGTTGTTCCAAAAATCGAGTTACAATTATACGAGCATTTCATACTTCCTAATTCTTCACAAAAACAATATTACAACCTCAGACCTATTTTTGTTATTATTGTTTAGAGCTAGGCCGGCCGTACATAGGCTTGAAATTTATAAAGTTGCCACAATTTTTTGAAACTATTTTTCTCTATCTCAGTTTTTTCGGTTTTTACCTGTAATAGCTGTTTCCATTCAAATGTGATGGAATAATTTATAAAAACTTAGCCGTAATTTGTTCTTTTTCAAAGTCAAATGCCGGGAAGCTTCTCTCTCTCTCTCTCTCTCTCTCTCTCTCCCTCCCTCTCTCTCTCTCTCTCTCTCTCTCTCTCTCTCTCTCTCTCTCTCTCTCTCTCTCTCTTTCTTTCTTTTCTTTCTCTCTCTCTCTCTCTCTCTCTCTCTCTCTCTCTCTCTCTCTCTCTCTCTCTCTCTCTCTCTCTCTCTCTCTCTCTCTCCTCTCTCTCTCTCTCTCTCTCTCTCTCTCT